>OY740788.1:31693806-31959584 GCA_963514005.1 Raja brachyura | reverse complement strand
CACATCCAACGGCAATACATTTGTTTAAGAAGATTCAGTTGATGTGTCAGAAGGTAAGGCCATGTAGCTAAGAGGGAAGTGGTACCATGAGAAACTCCATGCACGCAGTGTGATGGAATGGCAGCAGAGAAAGAAGAGGACAAAATGGCTATTCAACAACAAGCTTGTTACAGCTTGAGGTGCTTATGATGATGTGCATGAACCTGTCACCGCATACATAGAACATATGGAATTGTTCTTCAGGGCAAATATCAAAGTGAAAGCGTATGGTAATAGAATGCGTCTGCAGAAAACATCGCTGTACATGAGCACGTAAAGGCTACTCCCTCAACTGAAGTAAATTGACGAATATGCAGTTGTTAATAACTCTTCTGACTTCATGAAAAATTAAAGATATTTTGATTGGTTGAAATAATAGAGAAGTTAAGGATTAATATAAATCAAAGAGCAAATTCCATCAAAAAATTATTAACCACAAAGAACCCCGCATTTGATCTATATGCAAAATTATGACATCTGTGGAAATGCTATACAGAAATCCTAGGTGCAAATATGACTACAGTTTGAAGTCGTAAACCAGTAGCAAATGCTATAGTTCCACAGCAGAATCCAAGACATACAGACACGAATCGTGCAAATTGCCGGTTTAAAAGTAGTGGAGCCAACAACTGCAAATGACAATTTGAATCGTCAGTTCAACAGCACAAAATGTTGAGAATGTTTTCATTGGCAAGAGAAAGACACATTTCCTCAACATGAAATTCTTAACCTAAGATGGTTAACCAAATAACTCCTCCAATTAAACCACAAGCTGGAGAGTTTACACACCATATTGAACCAAGTGAAAACATTGGGAAAGTGGCTTTGTACGGCATTTTTGCTACCATTGACAATGTTGGATAGTGGAATAATTTCACAGCATTCTTTTTTAATTCCAGGTATCAGTAAAAGCAGAGACATTTCAGCAGATTTCTCAATTGTGGGTGAAAATGCACAGCGGAGTTCAGCTCAGTTCCAGTCAATGATGGAGTAGTGAACTGAAAAACATATTCAGGCAAAACTTTGAAGACAATCCTGCAGGGCAGAGTTGTCATGCCAACTGGGTTGAGAAACCAAATTTTCAAAAAGCTTCACATTCTGGAATTCTGAACATGAGACCATTGGGTGGGAGTTAGGGCAACAGCAGGAGATGCAATACCTGTTCCTATACCTCCACCCTCGACTCTGTCCAGGGACTCCGACAGTCCTTTCAGGTGAGGCAGAGGTTTACTTGCACCTTTTCCAACCTCCACTGTTCCAAGTGTGGACTCCTGTATATCGGCGAGACCAAGTGCAGACTGCACACCTTCGCTCAGTCCGCCTGGGCCTGTATGATCACGTAGTTGTCAAACACTTTATCTCCCCTTCCCACACTGACCATTCTGTCCTGGGCCTCCTCCATTGACAGAGTGAGGCCCAATGTAAATTGGAGGAACAGCACCTCATATGTCGCTTGGGCAGCTTACAACCAAGCGATATCAATATTAATTTCTCTAACCAAGTAACCCTTGCCTTCCTCCTCGTTCTGTCCCTCCCCCACCCTAATCATTGTCCACGTTTCACTGTTGTCCTGTTGAGTTTCACTGTCTCTACATTTCATTATCACCTATCCCACAGCCAACAATGGACCATTGTGTGCTCCATATTTCCTTGACCATCATTGCTTTTGCATACCTTTCATTTATTTGTCTTATGTACTTTCTACATCTCTCGGTTCCCATTCCCCTGACTCTCAGTCTGAAGATGGGTCTCGACCCGGAACGTCACCTATTCCTTTCCTCCACAAATGCTGCCTGACCCACTGAGTTACTCCACCTTTTTGCGTTTATTTTAATGTCCTAGCTTAGCTCAGATAAAGATAAACAATTAAAAATTAACAACTACTATCTGCCTAAACTGCAGTGCTAAACTAGTGAAGTGGCCAATAAGACTGTTCCAAAGAATATACATTTATCAATTATTTTATCACAATAATCACTTCTTAGTATCCATATATAGTCACTTCAACAAGATTGAAACAAAACACTTGGGGCTTGTACGGCAACAGAGTGTACTATTGAAGAATGAGATTCATTCTCTCATGTCACAGCTACCAGAAACGTTAGCCTCACCTTACATTCCTTGGTTTTAGTCATTTCTATTAGAGCTCTTTATGAAACAAACTGGTTTTAAGCATGCACTTATTTCAGCATTTCATGCAGCATGGTGAAAAGAAGTGCGTGCTCAGCGAAAAATCAAATATTCTAATGGTGGTTCAGTTTAGTAATGAGACATTCATCAACTAGAGCAACTACAAGAAAGACATTGCAGTCCAACCTGGCAAAAACTGAGAGCTTAGCTTAGTCTAGTGTGGTCAAATCATGAGGAGAGAGAGAAGAGAAATAAATGAAACAGAAACAAAATAATGATTCAAGCCGGGGTCAGAGACATTTAAAAAAATGTATCAGAGCTTCTGCGTTAATATCACCAACAATCTGACACTCAGATACCTCCAGGGACATTGGAGTGATAGTGGAAGTAGAGATACCTTGAGAAAACGTAAATCTCTTAATTTCTGCAAAAGATGTTCAAATATCAAGGGGTATTGCAGAAGGGCACATCGCCTCTCAGACTATCCACCCACCTGCCCCATCAGGCATTTCTTGCCCCATCAGTGGAAGAGTCGGTGATTCTCACTGAAATGGAAGAAAGTCATTTTCAATCCTGAGGGATTGACTAAATAGATCGTGGAAGTTAATCCACCGGAAGTGTGGGAGAAAAAGCATATGCTCCACTGAATTAAGTCAAGAAGTGACACTTCCTCAATCAATAGGTGGATTCATAAACACAAGTACTGATGAGAAGATCATTGAAATTTAGAAACCCTGTAGATATTAAATCTGAAAATAATGTGAATCTTTTTGAAAAGGTGAAGCAGGATGGAGAATGTAAATGTATCACACACACATTGGGTAGTTAGAATAAACCAACTGCATGTGCCTTTTTCACCACTCTCGTGCCTATGGCCCATGTACATCCAGGTGTACATCCATTTTTTCCCGCTTCCTTTTGCCAACCCACCCCCCGTTCCTTCCACATATATCTCTTCCTCTAGTTTCACATTTCACTCTTCCCTCATTATCATCCTTATATTGCTATGTATGACGGTGATTACATATTCTACTGAAGTGTGGATAGCTGTTGGCTCGTGAGGAGCTCATCCGCCCTTTGACAGGTCTTGTTTTTGGTCCTGCTGGGGGCTCACAGCCCCCTCCTCACCTAGCAAACCCGGTGGGGGAGACGGTTTAGTCGCCGACTGTCCGACCATGGAGCAGGTAGCACGGGATTACATGGTACCCGTGGTGGGGGGAACTCCCCCCACCCCCGCCCCCCGACCTGCCCGTCAGAAACCAGCACCACTGCATCGCTAATGTTTTAAACGATTTAATAATTAAAAAAAGAATAATCATTATCATGCACCCTCCTTTTTTATCTCTATCCTTTGTCCACCCAACTGCCAACATCCCCCCCCCCCCCCCACCCCCGCACCAACAGCCACCTATTTTTTGCCAGACTTCGTCTCAGCACCACATCTTTTCCAGCTTGCTCTCCCCCACTAAAGAAGCATCCAAACAGAAGTATCACCCATCCATATCCAATGCAAAGCTTGCGTTATGCCTCGTTGTAACAGTTGCAGGACGCCACGATTATCAAGGTCAGAGGGGGATAGTGAATGAAAGTGGCAAGTAACCAGAAGCTCAGAATCAGGAGGCAGAATATGCAAGCCCCGCCTGGAGCTGCTCTAAACATGCGTGCAAGGTGGACTCTGCATTGAACACAGCCTGCAGGAAAACCACAGGATGCCTGAAGCCGACTAAGGTTGAATTGATAATATCCTAGTTAATAATGGAACATTTTATGGATTTTATTAAGTAAAGATTAATTTGGGTTTTGGGTTCTGAGTAAATGAAAGCTTTGAAATTTGGGCTCTGTAGAAGGGCTGGGTAATCAGGAAATTGGAGGCCAGCATTCAAACTGCATCCAAGCTGCTTCCTGTTGTGCCCAAGCAAAATATATTGACAATGGTGAGAGGGGATGTACCTCTTGAGAAGGCTCAGGCTTCTGTAAACACAAGCCTTGGGAAAGGACGAGCATCTTGAGAAATTGGTCAAGCTAAATGATCATTAAAGCTTGTATTGGTTTTACCTAACTTATTGTAAGTTGTCTGTTTTATGAAAATGAACCTTAACATTGGCGTAATCGACAGGATTTCACTGGGACCATCAACAGACGACTGAGTAAGAGGCCATAGTTTGTCCGGGACTGATGGGGAGGATAAAAAGTGCACTATTCGGACCCCTTGAGACCGACCTCCCAAAGAAGCTCCCGGGAAAACTTGCGCCCTTCCTAGTAGGTTGATCTGGTGTCCTGCCGAAATCCTTGATACAGGCAACGGTAAGACCAATTGTGTATGTATTTTTAAGAAGGGCTTTAAGAAGCAATTGAGCGGTTTCCCTCTCTTTTTCTATATCTATTTTTTTCCTTTCTCTCTCTCTCTCTCTCTCTCTCTTTCTGTCTATCTCTCTCTTTGTTTTCTCTTTCTTTCTTTGTTTTCTCTTTCTCTCTCTCTACAAAGGGCTCATCGGCCTTGTTGAGACATCCGTGGTTTGTCGGGTTGAGATACAGGGGACGAGGTGTGCGCCTGGCTTGTTGAGACATCCGAGGAGTTGTCGGGTTCAGATATAAGCGTTTTTTTTCTTTTTTTTTTTAAGGAGTTGAGAAGTCTGCCAAGTTGAGAAACTGGGGTCTTGCTTAGTGGGTCTGCCTGGTTGAAATACTTGGGGCGTTGTCTTTTTTAAAGAGTTGAGAAGTCTGCTTTCTCTCTCTTTCTCTTTCTCTCTCTTTCTCTCTCTTTCTCTCTCTTTCTATCTATCTATGGGGAATAATCTGGATAAAGTGATGGGGGAACGCCCATCCAACATATGTGTTATTTGAATTCTAAAAGTAACAAAGACTATAGAATATTAAGTTATAAGCTAACCAAATGTTTGGGAGATGAATCTTAGTCGGTCGAAGGAACATGGAATTTGGAAACTGTTAAAAAAGGGAAAAAAAGGGGGGGGAAAGAAAAAGGCGCTGAAACGATATAACCCCGGGGACATAAGCAACGATATAACCCCTGTCTGACATAAGCAACCCTGTTTATAGAAGAGGGGGGATGAAGGAACAAATTTGATGGGGGAAATGAGGAACAAAGTCGGGAATAGTGTAGACCACCTCCCCCGTATAAGATCCTGTAGGGGTGGGGGGGAGGCTCCATCACCCCTACAAGGAAGGGCACCCACAGAAGAAACTGATACTGATAGCGACTTGGAGACTGAAAGGCAGATGAGAAAGAAGAAGGGAAAGGGCTGAGGAGGAAGAGGAAGAAGAAGCAGTAATTGAATTCAGCAGTGAGAGAATTAAACAACGCAGATGACCAGAGAGAGAAAACAGCAGATAAATTAAAGACGATTGGAAGAGAAAAAGCACGAGAATTGAGGCTACTTAAAAACTTTTACTCACAAGCCAACAGCCTACAGCCTATACTGGTTAAAACAAACTTGCCTTCGAACTTTGAATCACTTTTGGCAAAGTGCTCGTCTCTGCTGGAGAGAGAGAGAAAGAGAGAGGAGAGTTTGTGAGTGACCCAATGGTTGTGGTGTGTGGCAAGATCCTGATTGACAGGAAGTCTGACTGATCACAATCTGGATCAATGTCCAGTCACAGTGCCCAGGATCCTGATTGACAGGGAATTGGACCATCCCGTTGTGAATCATACCAGCCTGCCCATTCCTAGCAGACGAAGGTTTTTGTGGGCTTGGTTAATTCTTACTCATTTTAACTCTCTTTCCAACAAGAAGAAGACTTTCACAACTTAAAGACAACGCTGACAACTACACTAGCCTCAGCCTTCCCAGTCCACCTAGCCATTATTAAGTGCAATACCCACATGAGTGGCCATGACAAAGTCTCCCAGGGGAATGCCTGAGCTAATAGTACAACCCACATGGCAGCTTGTAAATTCTGGTCCAAAAATAATTAAAGATTCTAATAAACAGAATGGACTTGTCAGACAAGGGAAGGTTTAGAAATTGCAAAGGGACGCCTTTGAATAGGGAAAATAATTATGGAAACAAAAGGGCAGTGTCATTGATTCCACTATGGGACTCAGGATCACACCCCTTTTGGACAAATTTGTGTAATTGATGTTTTTCTGTCTGTTATTTTATTTTATATGCACTCTTCCTTACGCATGTTGGTAAGAAGGAAAAACAATAGAGATTTTTGGCAAAAATAGGAAAACCGACTACTATCTAAATGGTGGCCGATTAGGAAAAGGGGAGATGCAGCGCGACCTGGGTGTCATGGTACACCAGTCATTGAAAGTAGGCATGCAGGTACAGCAGGCAGTGAAGAAAGCCAATGGTATGTTAGCTTTCATAGCAAAAGGATTTGAGTATAGGAGCAGGGAGGTTCTACTTCAGTTGTATAGGGTCTTGGTGAGGCCACACCTGGAGTATTGCGTACAGTTCTGGTCTCCAAATCTGAGGAAGGACATTATTGCCATAGAGGGAGTGCAGCGAAGGTTCACCAGACTGATTCCTGGGATGTCAGGACTGTCTTATGAACAAAGACTGCATAGACTCAGTTTATACTCTATAGAATTTAGGAGATTGAGAGGGGATCTTATAGAAACTTACAAGATTCTTAAGGGGTTGGACAGGCTAGATGCAGGAAGATTGTTCCCGATGTTGGGGAGGTCCAGGACAAGGGGTCACAGCTTAAAGATAAGGGGGAAATCCTTTAGGACCGAGATGAGAAGGACTTTTTTCACACAGAGAGTGGTGGGTCTCTGGAACTCTCTGCCACAGAGGGTAGTTGAGGCCAGTTCATTGGCTATATTTAAGAGGGAGTTAGATGTGGCCCTTGTGGCTAAGGGGATCAGAGGGTATGGAGAGAAGGCAAGTACGGGATACTGAGTTGGATGATCAGCCATGATCATATTGAATGGCGGTGCAGGCTCGAAGGGCCGAATGGCCTACTCCTGCACCTAATTTCTATGTTTCTATACACCGTACAATTTACAAACCTAATTGTGATGCCCGATTTCCTCAGTGAAAATTCCATGCTAATTTAGTAAATGTGTGAAATGGGTGGCAAGCTTATGAATGTATTTAGGTGTATCAACGTTTTAAGAGTTAGAATGGTTTCCTCGAGGTGTGTATTACTGTGTTTTACTTTTGAGTGATAATTTTATTGTTTAAAGTGTGAATATCTGTGAGATGTAGCATATTGTATGTGTGGCAACCTGTGAGTGAATGACACAGGAAAAAAGGTATAAAATATGTAAGTTTAACGATTGTTACGTGTGTGGAAGCGTTGGATGAATGCTGATTTAATCCTACACTTCAGATGAAATAGGATATCATTGAATGAGCTTGCTCTTTTATGTAGTGTGTGTCGCTTTAAGAAGTCAGTTGTGTGGCGGTGGAGCCACACAAAGTTATTTTCAATTCCTTTCTTCTTTGCAAATGGGTTAGCAATCTATGAAAATTAAGTCCATTCTTTATTTCTCTTAACTTTCAATAGAGGAGAGATGAAAAATGTAGGTTGGTTGTTTTGTCTTATTGGTGTTTTAAGTGTTTTTTCCTATTTTCTTATCTTTTGAATTAAGTTCAAAAGAAGACTTGGATGCCACACTCCATGTGTTAGATGAGATTGGATAAGCCAATATCTCAGTCCTAAATGGATTATCCCTTAGTCTTAAAGGGACTGGTTTCCCGTTTCTAGAATGCCACTTGTGCCAAAAGAGCGAGTGCTAGCATATCAGTTATTGATCATCCATGTTATTAATTTGGATTTTAAAAAAGGAACAAGACTATTTTATAGTCAAATTGGTTAGTAAGTGGTGATGACATAAAATTGCAGAGTGTAGGTTGACTGAGACAGAATTTGGCAGTTGGAGCATAATGTAGGAATATATATTTTCATTTAGGGAAGAAGAATAGAAAATAAGAGTATCTAAACTTTGGAATGTAACTCTGCAAGGGGATCTGGGTGTCCTTGTAGTTGAATAATGAAGCTAACGTGCTGGTTTAAAAAAAGTGGAATATTTAGCTGAAGATAGCCAGGAGCAAAGTGCCTGTAAAGAATGAAAGTACAAGAGTACATAAATGTACAAAGTACATTAAGAATATCTTAAATAATGTTGTTTCTAATGTGGTGAAAATAAAGTTTTTTGTCTTTTAGAATGCAAATGAGGAGCCAGGTTTCCTGTTTCCTGTCTCAAATGTGTGGAAGCCTGTATTTTGTGCTAGTGGATTACATCAGACCGTAGTTCGAGATAAATCATTATGGGGAGTAAATGTTGAGAGATAGAGTAGATTGGGGAAGGAGAAATATATTTGGACAATTGAAGAAAAAATATATAAACTATCCCTGACCCCCTTCCCAGCACTGGAATTTTCATATTTGACTAAACTCTACCATTTGTGCTGTGGTAATGAAAGAAGGGTACTTCAGTGGTAGTAACAGACTATGAAGACAGAATGAGAACAGTTGCTTGCTGTTCCAAGTGGCAAAGTCCAGTGTTAGCTTGGCTGTGCTGGTGTGCTTAAGTGCACGAATATGTAACAAGGGGAGTGAAAATCTTGGAGCCCAACACACTGAGGGGGATTATAACTTAGACTCTCCCCATAGTATAGTGTGACTTAGAAGCAGGGAAGTTAGGGGCAGTTTGAGATAATTGCAGTGCCAAATGGAAAATGAGTGTAGCCTGCAGATCAACATAGATAGATAAATTTCACAGTACCCTTCCTCTAGCCATAAAATAAAGGGTATTATTTAGCACTGATTGATTGCTTTACCTACTGGGTAACGGTATTTCCATGCTAAGAAAGAACAGCTAGAATTGTGATAAGGAATCAAAGAGATAATATTTTGGTAAGGGGGCCCTCTTTAGATTGATCAGGGTAAATGTTTCACAGGAAAGGTGATGAAGGGGACTCTGCCTTGTCAGCAGGGGCGGAAAACACGGGGGGGGGGGGGGCAGAGGGGACACGCCACCCATGTTTTGAGAGGTGGGGGACAACACCCCCCAAGTTTTTGTAATCCGGATTTTAAAATCTCGGCTTTCCTCAAGACAGTGGAGGTGGGACTGCTGATCGAGGGCGCCGATTGGACGAGAGAGACGTCGGTCAGCAGGCAATGGGGCGGGACATGATGATTCAGCGCGATGATTGGAGGAGGGAGACATGGCACAGACCCGCGCCTCATCCACAGCCAGAATCGATCCCGGCCGGCTCTCCAGCGCTGTCCCGTCCCCACCCGAGTGCCCCCTCCCCACCCACGGGTGGCAGAAAGGTCGGGAGTCAGATACGAGCTGTACCCCCAGGCCCACAGCCAGTGCAGAGAAGCAGCCCTAAACCCAGCTCAACTCTGCCTGGTTAACCTGCCTGGGCTTGCGGGAAATATTGGCAGCGTGGAGAAGCAGCGCTGGTGTCTCGTCAGTCCAGTCAGGGCTGTAGTTAACCCGCCGAGACAGGCAGAGTTGAGCTGCATTTAGCGCTGGATTGAGCCTCCGAAGCCTCGCGCATGTGTGTGTGAGTGTGTGCATGCGTGCGCGGCCACCAGAAAATTCTGTCCCCCCTGTCCCCCGGTCCACTCCATGTTTTATAGCGAGTTCCGCTCTTGCTTGTCAGTAGTTAAAGAGTGATTTCATATCTTCCACTAATTGCAGAGTTTTGGATTAGTGGAGGGAATGAATAGGACACTAAAAAGTTTAAGTGAAGTCTTGACTGGACAGGAATGGGTTAAGGTATTCAGCTATTTTGATGATTCAGAACAACCCCAGCTCGAGAGACAGGGTTAAAACCTTTTGAATTGATAACAGGATAAGCTGTGAATTTATGAACTTACCTACAGGTCCTCAGCGATTAATTAATTACATACGCACAGCAATTAACCCATGCCTTGCCAGGTCTGCATTCCCGGTATAAGAGTCACAGAAACCACTATCCGTTGAACACAGGGATGAGTCCAACATATCAGACTACGTACTGATATGGTACTGGGATCAGAAGAAATTGGGACAGTGTTGAAAGGTAGATGCTACCAACAACATCAACTGCAGTGAAGAGGATACATCTGATTGACTTTAAACCGCTTGGACAATCCAAGAAAGGACAATGGGGCTATTGACCCTCTTTTATATTCTGGGTTTGGCCCATATGGACTGGACTTGGGGAAATAATCTGTTTTTGTTTATGAGTTTTGAATTTGCCCTTCGTAATAATAATAAGTGTATGCTGGTTGTGTACGCACATCGCATATAATGGTGGGGAAGGAATACCTCTAGTAACAATACTCCTTAACCTTACTGAGATTCTGGCCTTGCACTGTTTTAGCAATAAAAAAACAACTAATGGGTGCCTTCAGAATGGCAAAGTCAAGGACCCATATTTAAAGAATGGTATGTGGCCTCTTTTAAGACAGGATGGAAGGTAAATGAGACCAGGGTTTGGGAAATACAATGGCTTAAATTAGTGAATTGCCCCAGAGCCCAGTTAATTCTACATGTTATGGTGACAGAAGAAGTAATGGAGTATACTTGAGGAACACCACCTGCACCAAGGTTAGTGCTAATGGTCGCTGAGTCCAATAAAAGGGACGTATATTTTCTATGTGGATTCCAGGCATACCCTGGTATGGTTACCTGGTATGTACCTGTGGATGAGAAGAACTGGGAAAGGTTGATTAGGTCAACCTACACTGAAGGAGATGTTGTTATTTGGCCATTGGTGTCCCTCACGTGAGAACTGTGTAAAATCTAACTGAATTGTATATTCCCGATGAGGGCTAAGTGAAGTATATCAGAGTCAGAGCAATTCTGGATGATTGCTTTCCCACTGTATGGGACAGCCTGTCTATCACGGGAATTGATTAATATGTCCTCTGGATTGGAGAAATTGTTTAATTACATGATGGACATCTTTACCTACAAGTAAAAGGCCCTTTCATCCATTATGGCTGAAATGGTTGCACTTTGTCATATATCCCTACAGGATAATAGGAGGGACTTGTGCTATTATAGGGTGTGAATGCTGCACTTACATTCTCGATGAATCCTCTAAGATTGCAGATTTAGCAGCACATATCACCAGAGAAATAAAGAAGACTAGACCTGTTCCCCTAACGTGCGGTTGCCGGGGGGGGGGGGGGGCAGCATGAGGCATTACACACACTAACTACCACCCCGCGCGCACGCTAACTACCACCCCGCGCACACGCTAACTACCCCCCTTGATATTATATTAATATTATTAATTTGCTCCTTTTACCTCATAACCGCCCTATCCACTGACACATAGCCCCCAACTCGCAGGCGCTTCTAGAGAGTGGGGAGAGACAAAGAGAGAGGGGCAGAGACAGAAGGGCAAGAGGCAGAGGGAGTGGGGGGTGGAGGGGAGGGGGAGAGGATAGGTGAGTGAGGAGGGGAGGGTGGGGAGGAAGGGAGAGGGAGATGGGGAGAGAGTGGGGAGGGGGAGATGGGGAGAGAGTGGGGGAGGAGAGGGTAGGGGAAGGGAGAGAGAGGGGGACGAGGATGGGGGAGGGAACGATAGTGGGAAGGGTAAAGTAGGAAACAGGTAGGGAAGGGCGTGGTAGAGTAGGGAGGAGGGGAGGGTGGGTGAGGGGGGTAGGGAGCAGTGGGGGAAGGGGAGGGGAGAGGGGAAGAGGGGGAGGTGAGTGGAGAGGGGTGGGGGAAAAGAGGGAAGGAAAGGAAGAGGAGAGGAGAGGGAGAGGGGAGAGGTGGAGAGAGAGTAGAGGGGAGAGAGAGGAGAGGGCGAGAGTGGAGGGGGAGAGAGAGGAGAGGGTGAGAGTGGAGAGGGGGAGAGAGGAGGGGGAGAGAGGAGGGGGAGAGAGAGAAAGGGGAGGGAGAGAGGGGGAGAGAGGAGGGGGAGAGAGAGAAAGGGGAGGGAGAGAGGTGGAGAGGGGAGTGAGGGGGAGAGGGTTAACAGGGAGTGGTGCAAGAGAGAGGGGAAAGGGGTGGAGGTGTGATGGGGGTGAAGGGTGAGAGAGGGGGTGGGAGGGGAGGACAGAGATGGTTTAGAGGTGTAGGGGGGAGTGGTGGAAGTGGGAGAGAGGGAGGGGGAGGGGGGAGTGGTGGAAGTGGGAGAGAGGAAGGACATTAGTTTGGAGGATGTGGAATCGATATGGGTAGAGCTGCGAAACTCTAAGGGGCAGAAAACGCTAGTGGGAGTTGTGTACAGGCCACCTAACAGTAGTAGTGGAGTTGGGGATGGCATCAAACAGGATATTAGAAGTGCGTGCAACAAGGGTAAAACAGATATAATGGGTGACTTCAATCTACATATAGATTGGGTGAATCAAATGGGTAGGGATGCTGAGGAAGAGGACTTCTTGGAATGTATGCGGGATAGTTTTCTAAACCAACATGTAGAGGAACCAACGAGAGAGCAGGCTATTCTAGACTGGGTATTGAGTAATGAGGAAGGGTTAGTTATGAGGAAGGGTCTTGTTGTGCCTGGCCCGTTGGGCAAGAGTGACCATAATATGGTTGAGTTCTTCATTAGGATGGAGAGTGACATAATTAAGTCAGAAACAAGGGTTCTGAACTTAAACAAAGGTGACTTTGAAGGTATGAGACGTGAATTGACCAAGATAGACTGGCAAGTGATTCTTAAAGGGTTGACAGTGAATGTGTAATGGAAGGTAAAGACTGCATGGGTGAACTACAACAATTGTTCATCCCAGTTTGGCAAAATAATAAATCAGGGAAGGTAGTGCATCCATGGATAACAAGGGAAATCAGGGATAGTATACAAACAAAAGATGAAGTATACAAATTAGCCAGAAAAAGCAGCCATCCAGAGGACTGGGAGAAATTCAGAGTCCAGCAGAGGGCTTAATTAGGAAAGGGAAAATAGATTATGAAAGAAAACTGGCAGGGAACATAAAAACTGACTGCAAAAGTTTTTTATACATATGTGAAGAGAAAAAGATTAGTTAAAACAAATGCAGGTCCCTTGCAGTCAGAAACAGGTGAATTGATCGTGGGGAGCAAGGACATGGCAGACCAATTGAATAACTACTTTGGTTCTTTCTTCACTAAGGAAGACATAAATAATCTGCCGGAAATAGCAGGGGACCGGGGGTCAAATAAGGTGGAGGAACTGAGTGAAATCCAAGTTAGCCGGTAAATGATGTTGGGTAAATTGAATGGATTAAAGGCCGATAAATCCCCAGGGCCAGATAGTCTGCATCCCAGAGTACTCAAGGAAGTAGCCACAGAAATAGTGGATGCATTAGTGATAATTTTTCAAAACTCCTTAGATTCTGGAGTTGTTCCTGAGGATTGGAGGGTAGCTAATGTAACCCCACTTTTTAAAAAAGGAGGGAGAGAGAAAACGGTGAATTACAGACCAGTTAGTATAACATCAGTAGTGGGGAAACTGCTCGAGTCAGTTATTAAAGATGGGATAGCAGGACATTTGGAAAGTGGTGAAATCATTAGACAAAGTCAGCATGGATTTACGAAAGGTAAATCATGCCTGACGAATCTTATAGAATTTTTCGAAGATGGAACTAGCAGAGTGGATAAGGGAGAACCAGTGGATGTGTTATATCTAGACTTTCAGAAGGCTTTCGACAAGGTCCCACATAAGAGATTAGTATACAAACTTAAAGCACACGGTATTGGGGGTTCAGTATTGATGTGGATAGAGAACTGGCTGGCAGACAGGAAGCAAAGGGTAGGAGTAAACGGGTCCTTTTCAGAATGGCAGGCAGTGACTAGTGGGGTCCGCAAGGCTCAGTGCTGGGACCCCAGCTATTTACAATATATATTAATGATTTGGACGAGGGAATTGAATGCAACATCTCCAAGTTTGCGGATGACACTAAGCTGGGGGGGTAGTGTTAGGTGTGAGGAGGATGCTAGGAAGCTGCAAAGTGATGGATAGGCTGGGTGAGTGGACAAATGCATGGCAGGTGCAGTATAATGTGGATAAATGTGAGGTTATCCACTTTGGTGGCAAAAACAGGAGGGTAGACTATTATCTGAATGGTGGCAAATTAGGACAAGGGGAGATGCAACAAGACTGGGTGTCATGGTACACCAATCATTGAAAGTAGGCATGCAGGTGCAGCAGGCAGTGAAGAAAGCAAATGTTATGTTAGCATTCATAGCGAACGGATTTGAGTATAGGAGCAGGGAGGTTCTACTGCAGTTGTACAGGGTTTTGGTGAGACCACACCTGGAGTATTGGGTACTGTTTTGGTGTCCAAATCTGAGAAAAGACATTCTTGCCATAGGGGGGGTACGGAGAAGGTTCACCAGACTGATTCCTGGGATGTCAGGACTTTCATATGAGGAAAGACTGGATAGACTTGGCTTGTACTCGCTAGAATTTAGAAGACTGAGGGGGGATCTTATAGAAACATACAAAATTCTTAAGGGGTTGGATAGGCTAGATGCAGGAAGATTGTCCCCGATGTTGTGGAGGTCCAGAACAATATTTCTGGTTATTTGTTATACTGATTATATTGGGAAGGGTGATTATAGGGTGATGGGTTGTATATATGACTAAGAGATACTGTATAGTATATGAGGGTTTTTTCTTTTCTTTTTTATTTTATTCTCTCTTTTTTTGTATGGCTTTGTAAATATTTGATTAGTGATTAAATGCAAATAATTTGTTGTACATATAGCTTATGGTGTACATATAGCTGCTAAATTTGTATAAGATAATTATAAGGTTTATAATTATAAGAATTAATACGTTTTGGCTTCTTCCTGATCCTTTTCGGACACATACAATTTCATTTATTTATAAATACCGTTTATGACACTTTATAAATATTCTTGTTTTGTTTTTTGTATGGTGTTTCACACTTGCTTTTTATTCTTTTATTCTGTTCGAAATAAAGAATTAAATAAATAAATGTAAATAAATATATGTAATCCATTCCAGGAGACTGCACATTTTTTCTATTCCTGTTCTCAGGCGGGTGGGTGCCATCTTCATATTACTATTACTGCCTTTGCCTCCAGAGATCACAATTGTTGCCTTTCCAGCCAACTTTATTTTTGAAGGGCTTGAGGTACTTTCAAGTAAAAACTGTTCAAAATCAGTGTGTGTATGAAGGAATTTAAATCCACCTCCTGGCTTAGGGAATGTATAAACAAAGGGCGTTGTCACAAACAGGGTTCTTGACACCGAGGTTGTGTTTGTGGGTGGGTATGGAAGACTTTCTTGATTGTTCAGTGTCCACAGTAAACTGTGAATGCAGCTTGTAACCAGCCCTGGGAAAGATGCAAAATATCTTTGCCCTTTTAAATTAAAAACATGATTATGAACTTTAGAGATTATGAACTGTTTAGAGATACAGTGGGAAACAGGCCCTTCAGCCCTCCGAGTCCGCACCGACCAGCAATCCCCGCACAATAATGCTGTCCTACATACACCAGGGACATATTTTTTTATACTTGTACCAATCCAATTAACCTACAAACCTGTACGTCTTTGAAGTGTGGGAGGAAACCAGAGATCACGGAGAAAACCCACGCGGGTCACGGGGAGAACTTACAAACTCCGTACGGACAGCACCCACAGTCGGGATCAAACCCTGGTCTCCGGTGCTGTAAGGCAGCAACTCTACAATCCAGATGTTCAGCAATACTTCTAAGGGGATATATCTGTAATTGCTCCAACTTTATATAAATTGTAAAATATCTTCACATTTGGAGGAAGTAAAAGAAAAAGAACAAAATAAATGTTTAACCATTTATCTCTGCCTCAGTTTGCATGAAAGCAGTTTAAAAAAAAATCCAATTACCGAACGATCCCTGAAGCAGAAGGATGAATTATTTCCAGAGTTTTAAATTATAGGCATAAAGGTAAACATGTATTATGGTTAATAAATATGCAGCAATAATCATTTTCAAAGCACTGCTGGGATTCAGATGAAGGACTTAATCACTGATAAATAATTGATAATTTTCTAGTGATGAGAGAATGCATATAGTACAATTTTCGCACAAGGTCACGTCATCTATTCTGGATTGCACTGGAATGATAGACATAGAGGGTGAATAAATTTTGATCAAAAATGCACTACTAGTTGTGAGTAAATGCATCACACAATATGGAACGAGTATACACAGACCAGGTTGGCCCTTACAGTGAACTATGAGGACCTCTTTTAACCAATCTCACCATGAAAAATGTGTGCTGCTAAATTGGTTCTCTAGGAACTCTCTCTTTTCAGCAGATAGGTGTGTCTTCTGCCACGAAAGGACTATGAAAAGGACAGATTAAGTTAATAGGTTAATACCTTGTTTAATATGGGAAAGTGTGAGTGGATTTAATTTGGATCCAAGAAAGACAAAAAACAATACCCCCAAGTCCCTGGTGCAATTAAGGCAGTTTGTAGTTCTAGAGTTTAGTTCAAATTTGTAATGTTCAATAGCCTGATGGCGGTTGTGAAAATGCCACTCTTGAACCTGGATGTTACAGTTTTCAGGCTCCTATACCTTCTTCCTGATGGTAGCAGTGAAATGAGAATGTGGCCAGGGTGGTGTGGATCCCTGATGATGCCGCGGGCCTTTTTGAGGCAGCACCTCCTATAGCTGCTTGGTCCTATAGTTCCTATAGACCACAAGAAATTGCAGCGAATTGTGGACGCAGCCTAGACCATCACACAAACCAGCCTCCCTTTTATTGACCCTATTTATACTTCACGCTGCCTCGGCAAGGCCAGCAGCATAATCAAGGATGAGTTGTACCCTGGCCACACCCCTTTTTACCCACTCTCACATCAGGCAAAAGTTATAGAAATGTGAAAATGCACACCACCTGATTCAGAAACAGTTTCTTCCCAGCTGTATCAGCAAACTGAATCATCCTACCACAACCAGAGAGCAGTGCTGAACTACTATCTACCTCATTTGTGACCCTCGGACTATCCTTGATCGGATTTTGCTACCTTTACCTTGCACTAAACATTATTCCCTTATCATGTATCTACGTACTGTAAATGGCTCGATTGTAATCACATTTTGTCTTTCTGCTGACTGATTAACACGCAACAAAAGCTTTTCACTGTACCTTGGTACACGTGACAATAAACTAAACTAGATCCATTTGATAGTGTGGAGGGAAGTACCCGTGATGGACTGGGCAGTGTTGACCATTTTTTGGAATCTTCATCCTTGGGCATTAGAGTTGCCAAACCATGCCATGATGCAACCAGTCAATATACTCTTACTGTACACCTGTAGAAGTTCAAGAGAGTATTCATTGATATGCAGAATCTCCTCAATCACCTAAGGAAGTGAAGGCGTTGATGGGCTTCCTTCATGATTGCATCAATGTGCTGGGTCCAGGACAGATCTTCAGAAATCTGCATGCCCAGGAATTTGAAGCTTTTGACTCTCTCCACCACCGACCTGTCGATGAAGAGAGGGTTGTGGATCCTCGGCTTTCCTCTTCTAAAGTCAACAATCAGTTCCTTGGTTTTACTGATGTTCGGAACAAGGTTGTTGTTCTAGCATCATTCAGTCAGACGATCGATCTCCCTTCCATTCTCTGACCCATCGTCATCCATAATTCATCCAAAAAACAGTGGTGTCATTGGCAAATTTAAAGATGGAATTTGGAACTGTGTGCAGCTAATCATTCATGGGTGTAGAGTGAGTAGGGGACTGAGCACACAGCCTTGAGGTGCTCCTCTGCTGATGGGACCAGAAACAATGAAGAATTTGTGCAGGAGGATACACCAATCATTAAAGAGCTAGGGTATAAGTACTATATTACTAATTGCATTGCACGGCTTTTAACATGTAATGTATTAATTATTAACTTTCTTTGCAAATGCAAAACCAGATTTACCATGGTTTAACTACTGTATCATCAGATTGCTAATAAAGTTAGAAATAAAATAAATCAAAATAGGTACTAAAAGGAGAAATAAAGACGACGGCATGTTAACTGAACTAGAATTACATTTTTACTGGTTGGTTAAACAGTAGCCTGCCTGGCCCTCTCTCTAGAACATGGTGCAAAGGGGCTTAAATGAATACATTCAAAAAATATGACAATAAAATATTATGTTCCTTTGATTTTCTTCATAGGAAATACTGGTTAAGCAAAGTGGGAAGTCCAAGTTCACGGATTCATCAGGCACATTTTTCAAATGAGAAAGTGATCACCAAACTGGAATTCGGAAATTTCACCACCAGATACTGAGAGCGCGATCGTACATTGGTCATCAATTCAGAACGGAAGCAGTCACTTGGAATCATACTAATATTGTTCATGTTCAGTTGAGTGCCTCGAATTGCATGATTGCTGCTTGTTGGTAAAACACTCCTTTCATTAAGGAAATATGCAATGATCTACTGTGAGTAATATAATACAGCCTGCACTAATATACACAGGGATTCTCCTCTGCACTACTGTAAATGAGGATGTCTTCTTTCAAAAGGCACTAATTAAGCAGTGCACATTTGTCATATTAAAAATACATACTTTTGGAAGCAGCCTTTATGCATCTTTAAGGAAATGTTTCAGAATATAAAAATTATGAAGTGACTAGATTTTGAATGCAAGTAAGAAAATAAATCAACTGTGAATTATGGTATTTATGTCATTTTAATTAGTATTCCAAAATTGCTTTTGATGTAGCACGTTTTTCAAAACTTGTCTGAAAGTTAGTACTAATACAAAGTATTTTAAAACATTTTTTGTCATGGACATTGAGTAAAATTATTTAAAGTTTATTTTGTTAGTTGTGTTATTAGTGTTGTTTATCTCTATAATACTAAAACTCTTCCTATTGTTTGTGATTGTGCCGACGATGTGTCAATCTGCTTTTCCTATCTTCTTCCAAACACTAGGCCACGGCCTTCCCATTTTCACATATCCTACTCACATTTTTCCCATCATGGCGATAAATGTCTTCTCCTCGCATTCCCACCTATATTTCCGATGATATTAATCCATTAAATTTCTTAAACAGCCCCAAAAACACACCCAATTCAGAAAAAAAAACCCAAGGGACGTCACAGTGCACTCGCAAGGCAGGACGGGACACTCCTGGAGGGAGGGGCACTCCAGCGCTCATGCGGCGGCTGCTGGTGCCCGACGCCCAACACATGCTGGCGAGGGTGGTGCCACGTGCCCTGGCTGGAGCAGAGTCTGGTGCTCGAGCTGGAGTGAGGGTGGAGCCTGGGGCTTGGGATGGGGCCATGACCGGGGCAGAGAAAGAAGCCGCCGCTGGAACCAAGGACGAGCCAGGATCTGGGGTCACGGACGAGCCCGGAGATAAAGTCTGGGCCTGCAGTGGAGCCCAGGCGGCGGCCGAGTTGACGGCTGGAGTCTTCAGCCAGGGCCGGGCTGAGTACGAGAACCAGGCCATGTTCCAAGCTCTGGCACTGCTCTACGACCTGGGTAGGTCCTGGGGCAGGGATTGGGAATGAGGGGAAGAGGATGAGGGAAATGAGGAGGAGAGAGATGGGGTGGGGAGGAGGGAGATGGGGAGGGGTGGGGGAGGAGATGCCCCCTCCCTATCTACTCTCACTCCCACCCTCTCTACCCCCCTCCCTCTCACTGGCCCTGGCCCTCTCCCTCTCTATCCTCCCTCCCCCCCACTCTACCCCCTCTCTCTCTCTCTCTCTCTCTCTCTCTACCCTCCTCCTTCTCTGCCCCTCTCCCTCCCCTCCCTTTCTACCCCCTCCCCCTTCCTCTCTACCCATCTCCCCTCCCTACTCCCCCTCCCTTTTTACCCCTAATCGCTCTCTACTCCCCATCCCTCTCCACCACCCCTCCCTCTCTAGGGATTGAAGAGGGAGGGTGAAGAGCAGAAGGAGGGAGTGTTGGGGGATGAGGAGAAATGAGCCGCGCCTGCGCAGCTGGGGGCTATGCGTGAGTGGTGCAATATTGCATTGGGGGAACGGTTGAGTGGTGGAATCTTGCGTTCAGGGAGCAGACCCAATGGGCCTGCACTTGGTCTAGTACAGTACTAAACAGCTTCATAGACTCCTGTTCTAATAAACATATTATCTTTGGAGTAATGAAGATCAAGAACAACTATGGTATGCATGTGCACCAATCTCACGTGACATCAATCTGTACACTTCGTCTGATTTGAGTATTTTCCCTGCCATTTTGCATTTGTTTTATGGTTGTTTTTCCCTAACTAAATTCTTAGTTAAAACATCTAAAACTACATATGTCAGACCATCTGGGTGTAAAGTAAGAATTCTTAACAGAAAACTAACACATAGTTGTTCAGCCAAAAAAAACACATTTTAGTTATATACATACATATAAACACACAAATTAGAAATGGGAAGAGGTTATTTCGCCTCTCAAGCCTTGTCTGTCAGGATAATGGCTTATCCGACTTGTCATGTCAAATGTGCAATCTGGTCGACCAGCATAACCTTTCACCTTCCAGTTTATCAAGACCATCTACCTCTGCCTTAAAAATATTCTTTGACGAAGAAACTTCCAAAGACACACAATCCTCTGAATGGGGAAAAAAAAGTGTCCTCACTGCCCTTAAAGGACAATCTTTGTTTTTAAATCTTGATCTGTCATTTCTAGAACCTCCTGCATAAGGAAACATCCTGTGCACGCCCCCCACCTCCCTTGAAACCCCCCTCAGGATCTAATATGATTTAATCCAATTTGGCTAAATTATTGGTGACATTTATAGAGGAATTAGATACAATTTTGAAAGATCGGGGAACTATGTGCTGCGGGGAACTGGCACAGAAGAGGAAAAGAGATGTGGCACAGATTAGCCATGATCCTATTGAATGCCAAAGCAGACAAGGCTGAGTGTCCTACTCTTGATCCTACTTTCTTATGTTCCAAGACCTCTCTCACATTAGTAAACTCCAACAGATACAAGATTAGCCTGTCCAACCTTTCCTCACAAGATTAGCCCGTCCCGCCTATTCCAGGTATTGGTCAAGTAACCCTTGCAGCTTATCAACGTTATTCTTTAAATAAGGTGAATATACAATTTATGTGTATTGAGTCCTTTGCATCTCATCTCTACTTTTGTATTCAATTTCCCCTGGCAATAAGAAATAACATTCTATTAGCCTTCCTAATTACTTGCTGTACCTTTGGATTCACCTTTTGTAAATAACATCAGGGCACCCAAATCCTGCCGCATATCAAAGCTCCGCTGCCTCTCAACATTTTGATAATATGCTTTTCATGTTTCCTTCCAAATTGGATAATCTCACATTTTCTTTCATTATACCTAACATGCCAGATCTTTGCCCATTCAATTAACCCATCAATATTGTTTTGTAGTCTCTATATCCCCTTTCAGAACTCACATTACTTCTTATATTTTTGTAATCAGCAAATTTAGCAATCACACCTTTCGTCTTCATCCAAGTAATTTGTGCCAATTATCAAATGTTGAGCCCCAGCACTGAATTCCTGCAACACACCATTTAAAACATTTTATCAATCAGAACAAGACCCATTTGTGTCTATTCCATTTTCTATCTTCTATCCAAGTATTATCTTCTAAACCAGGGGACAACAACCTACAAATGAGGCCGGTAACCCAAAATCATCCGGCCCGCAGGCGGAATTTTTTCCCCGTAATCATCCGGCCCATCGATCGCCCCGAGCAGCAGCCGGGTGCCCCGAACAACAGCTCCCCGAGCAGCGGCCGAGCTCTGACTGTACCGCATCCTGCGCAAAGCAGCCGGCACAGCCGCGCACCTTCTGTGAACACGTTTAAGAAAGAGCTACAGATGCTGGAAAAATAGAAGGTAGGTAATAAATGCTGCAGAAACTCAGCGGGTGAGTCATGCAAGGATTGCATGAGGCTGCCTCACCCACTGAGTTTCTCCAGCATTTTTGTCTGCCTTCTGTGAACATGTGATTTGATGCATGCCATCCGAGGCGGGATGGGGCGGGATCCACGTGTACACGGTATTGATGTGGCCCGCCATGCGTCCCAGCACTTATGCAGAACAAGGTTGCCGACCCCTGTTTTAAACCATGAGCTTTTACTTTTTGCAAAATCTTTTGATGTAGCTCGTATCAAATAGTTTCTGGATTAACTAGTTCCCCTTTATCCACAGCATATGTTGCTTCTTCAAAATGAATAAATTGGTCAAACATATTTTCATGAATCCAGGTTAACTTTGAATTATTCAGAATGCCCTGTAATAACATTTTCCTGGTAACAGATGTTAAACTCGGTGGTGTGTATTTCCCCGATCTGTAGATAAGCTTGAAAATTAAAGTATGACTATTATTTAATGCAGCAAATAAGCTATGAGCTCTGAACTGCAAAAATACTATATTATTATTTGTTATGAGCACTATATTTGTTATTTATTGAACTTTTTATTTTTTTTAGAGATTTGTTAAAACAAATATAGGTCCATTGCAGTCAGAAACGGGTGAATTGATCCTGGGGAACAAGGACATGGCAGACCAATTGAATAACTACTTTGGTTCTGTCTTCACTAAGGAAGACATAAATAATCTGCCGGAAATAGCAGGGGACCGGGGGTCAAATAAGGTGGAGGAACTGAGTGAAATCCAGGTTAGCCGGGAAGTGGTGTTGGGTAAATTGAATGGATTAAAGGCCGATACATCCCCAGGGCCAGATAGTCTGCATCCCAGAGTACTCAAGGAAGTAGCCACAGAAATAGTGGATGCATCAGTGATAATTTTTCAAAACTCCTTAGATTCTGGAGTAGTTCCTGAGGATTGGAAGGTAGCTAATGTAACCCCACTTTTTAAAAAAGGAGGGAGAAAGAAAACGGGGAATTACAGACCAGTTAGTCTAACATCGGTAGTGGGGAAACTGCTCGAGTCAGTTATTAAAGATGGGATAGCAGCACATTTGGAAAGTGGTGAAATCATTGGACAAAGTCAGCATGGATTTACGAAAGGTAAATCATGTCTGACGAATCTTATAGAATTTTTCGAAGATGTAACTAGTAGAGTGGATAAGGGAGAACCAGTGAATGTGTTATATCTATACTTTCAGAAGGCTTTTGACAATGTCCCACATAAGAGATTAGTATACAAACTTAAAGCACATGCTATTGGGGGTTCAGTATTGATGTGGATAGAGAATGGGCTGGCAGACAGGAAGCAAAGAGTAGGAGTAAACGGGTCCTCCTCAGAATGGCAGGCAATGACTAGTGGGGTACCGCAAGGCTCAGTGCTGGGACCCCAGCTATTTACAATATATATTAATGATCTGGTCGAGGGAATTGAATGCAACATCTCCAAGTTTGCGGATGACACGAACTGGGGGGGTTGTGTTAGGTGTGAGGAGGATGCTAGGAGGATGCAAGGTGACTTGGATAGGTTGGGTGAGTGGGCAAATGCATGGCAGATGCAGTATAATGTGGATAAATGTGAGGTTATCCACTTTGGTGGCAAAAAGAGGGGGGTAGACTATTATCTGAATGGTGGCAAATTAGGAAAAAGGGAGATGCAACAAGACCTGGGTGTTATGGTACATCAATCAATGAAAGTAGGCATACAGGTGCAGCAGGCAATGAAGAAAGCAAATGGTATGTTAGCATTCATAGCGAAAGGATTTGATTATAGGAGCAGGGAGGTTCTACTGCAGTTGTACAGGGTTTTGGTGGGACCACACCTGGAGTATTGCGTACAGTTTTGGTCTCCACATCTGAGGAAAGACATTCTTGCTATAGGGGGGTACAGAGAAGGTTCACCAGACTGATTCCTGGGTTGTCAGGACTTTCATATGAGGAAAGACTGGTTAGACTTGGCTTGTACTCGCTAGAATTTAGAAGACTGAGGGGGGATCTTATAGAAATTTACAAAATTCTTAAGGGGTTGGTTAGGCTAGATGCAGGAAGATTGTTCCCGATGTTGGGGAGGTCCAGAACAAGGGGTCACAGTCTAAGGATAAGGGGGAATTCCTTTAGGACCGAGATGAGGAAAACATTTTTCACACAGAGAGTGGTGAGTCTCTGGAATTCTCTGCCACAGAAGGTAGTTGAGGCCAGTTCATTGGCTATATTTAAGAGGGAGTTAGATGTGGCCCTTGTGGCTAAAGGGATCAGGGGGTATGGAGAGAAGGCAGGTACAGGATACTGAGTTGAATGATCAGCCATGGTCAAATTGAATGGCGGTGCAGGCTCGAAGGGCCGAATGGCCTACTCCTGCACCTATTTTCTAAGTTTCTAATTTTCTATAAATGTACAGAGCTCACAAAGGCCTGGTTTATGTAAACCCCTGCTTTATGAATACAACCAGCGGGATGGACTTGCTTGTTGCACGGGGAGGCTGCAAGGCATCTTCTGCCATGTGGGAAATTAGTTCACTACAAACACATCTCTGGAACAGAAGAAGAAAGAAAGATATGCAGATGCTGGTTTATGTAAAAGATAAACACAAACTGCTGGAGTAACTCAGCGTGTCATTCAGCATCTCTGGAGGAAAAGGGTGGGTGACGTTTCGGGTCAAACCGTTCTTTAGCTGAAGAAGGGTCATGACCTGAAACATCACCCATTCTTTCTCTCCAGAAATTCTGCCTGACCCTTTGAGTTACTCCAGCACTTTTGTGTCGATCTCTGGAACAGAACTTTGCCGTAACCTGCTCGGCAACTTGAACGTCCAGAACCTTGCCAGAGGGCCTGTAAGGTTCATTTTTAGATTAGTGATACAGCGAGTAAACAGGCCCTGAGTGCACGCTGACCATTGATCACTCATACACTAGTCGCCACATACGCATCCTACACACTAGGGGCAATTTACAGAAGCCAGTTAACCTATAAACCTGCATGTCTTTGGAATGTGGGCGGACCCGGAGGAAATCCACGCGGTCACTGAGAATGTACAAATTCCACACAGACAAGTCAAGTCAAGACTCAAGAGTGTTTTATTGTCATATGTCCCAGATGGGACAATGAAATTCTTTCTTGCTGCAGCACAACAGAATATGTGAATATGTAAACATTGTATATAACGGGGAAAAAAGAAAAAGCTCAATAAATAACAAATATAGTGCTAATAACAAATAATAATATTGTCTTTTTGCAGTTCAGAGCTCTTAGCTTATTTGTTGTGTTTAATAGCCCGATGGCTGTGGGGAAGAAGCTGTTCCTGAACCTGGATGTTACAGTCTTCAGGCTCCTAAACCTTCTTCCTGATGGCAGTGGTGAGATAAGTGTGTGGCCAGGATGGTGTGCGTCCTTGATGATTTTGGCTGCCTTTTTGAGGCAGCAAATATGATAGATCCCTTCGACGGTAGGGAGGTCAAAGCCGGTGATGGACTGGGCATTGGTCACAACTTTTTGTAGTCTTTTTCGCTCCTGGACGTTCAAGTTGCCGAACCAGGCCACGATGCAACCAGTCAGAATGCTCTCTACCATGCACCTGCAGAAGTTCAGGAGAATCCTCTTCGACATGCTGAATCTCCGTAATCTTCTCAGGAAATAGAGTCTCTTTACAATTGCATCGGTGTGCTGGGTCCAGGAAAGATTTTCTGATATATGCACGCTCAGGAATTTGAAGTTATTGACCCTCTCCACCCTCGTCCCATTGATATAAACAGGATTGTGGGTCTTCATCCTTCCCCTACTAAAGTCCACAATCAGTTCCTTGATCTTACTGATGTTGAGAGCCAGGTTGTTGTGCTGGCACCAGTTGGTCAGTCAGTTGATCTCACTTCTATACTCGGACTCGTCCCCATCTGTGATTTGTCCAACCACGTGATGTCATCGGCGAACTTGATGATGGAGTTTGCACTATGACTGGCTACGCAGTCATGGGTATAGAGTAAAGCAGAGGGCTGAGCACGCAGCCTTGAGGTGCTCCCATACTAATTGTTACTGAGGATGAAGTGGTTCCTCCAATTAGAACAGACTGTGGTCTGTGGATGAGGAAGTCGAGGATTCAATTGCTGAGGGATGTGCAGAGGCCCAGTTCTGTGAGCTCGGTAATCAGCTTGGAAGGGTTGATGGTATAAAACACCGAGCTGTAGTCTATAAACAACAGCCTGACGTAAGTATTTTTATTGTCCAAGTGGTCCAGTAGGGAGTGGAGAGCCAGTGAAATTGCATCTACAGTTGACCTGTTGTGGCGGTAGGAGAATTGTAGTTGGTCCAGGTTCTTGTCGAGGTAGGAGTTGATGTGCACCATAACCAACCTCTCAAAGCACTTCATCACCACAGACGTTAGTGCCACTGGTCGGTAGTCATTGAGGCCCGTCACCTTAATCTTTTTGGGTATTATTGATGCCCTCTTAAAGCAGGTGGGTACCTGAAAGCACCCATAGTCAGGATCGAACCTGGATCTCTGGCTCTTTGAGGATAATTATTTTATGAAGTTGTGCAAACAGAGAACATTCATCAACACTGGCTACTTTTACCCAATAGTAACTACCCAATGAAAGGGTGTTATAGACCATCTGCATTTCAAAGATGGTTCTTCTTATAGGAACATGTTTTAACTATGCTACTACAATTTGAGCACACATGGACATCCATGTCCACAATACTCAATAACATGACCAGCCAGTATCATTATTGCATGCTGGATTGTAGGATTATAGATTGTAGACTTGAAGGAAAAAAGCTTGCAATCATCATCATAGGCGAGGAAGTATTGCTAAGAAATGGTTTGTTGGAGGGACTCAAATAGAGAAAGCTAGTAGACGGGGTCTGAGGCAGGAGGCACAGAAGGGAAGCACTCAGACCCAACATGTTGGGGGGAAAGAAGAAAAAAAATAATAAACAGAAAATAAGAGGTGGTGGGTTTCTTAAATGTGTGAGCAGAGAGGGAGGGGTATAAAATGGCGGTAGAAGCAATTGGTAGCAAGGTGAAAATTAATAGTAGCAGGCAGGCAGACAAATCCAGTGCAAAAATCAAAAGGGGCCACTTGTCAACATAATTGTATAAGGAGTAAGAGTGTTGTAAAAACAAGCCTGAAGGCTTTGTGTCTCAATGCGAGGAGCATTCATAATAAGGTGGACGAGTTGAATGTGCAGACAGCTATTAATGACTATGCTATAGTTGGGATCACGGAGACATGGCTCCAGGGGGACCAAGGCTGGGAGCTGAACATCCAGGGATATTCAATATTCAGGAGGGATAGACAGAAAGGAAAAGGAGGTGGGGTAGCGTTGTTGGTGAGAGAGGACATTAATGCAATAGAAAGGAAGGACATTAGCTTGGAGGATGTGGAATCGATATGGGTAGAGCTGCGAAACTCTAAGGGGCAGAAAACACTAGTGGGAGTGGTGTACAGGCCACCTAACAGTAGTAGTGGAGTTGGGGATGGCATCAAACAGGAAATAAGAACTGCGTGCAACAAGGGTAAAACAGTTATGATCGGCGACTTCAATCTACATATAGATTGGGTGAATCAAATGGGTAGGGGTGCTGAGGAAGAGAATTTCTTGGAATGTATGCGGGATAGTTTTCTAAACCAACATGTAGAGGAACAATGAGAGAGCAGGCTATTCTAGACTGGGTATTGAGTAATGAGGAAAGGTTAGTTAGCAGTCTTGTTGTGCATGGCCCCTTGGGCAAGAGTGACCATAATATGGTTGAGTTCTTCATTAGGATGGAGAGTGACATAATTAAGTCAGAAACAAGGGTTCTGAACTTAAACAAAGGTAACTTTGAAGGAATGAGACGTGAATTGGCCAAGATAGACTGGCAAGTGATTCTTAAAGGGTTGACAGTGGATGTGCAATGGAAGGCATTTAAAGACTGCATGGATGAACTACAAAAATTGTTCATCCCAGTTTGGCAAAAGAATAAATCAGGGAAGGTAGTGCATCCATGGATAACAAGGGAAATCAGGGATAGTATAAAAACAAAAGATGAAACATACAAATTAGCCAGAAAAAGCAGCCTACCAGAGGATTGGGAAAAATTCAGTCCAGCAGAGGAGGACAAAGGGCTTAATTAAGAAAGGGAAAATAGATTATGAAAGAAAACTGGCAGGGAACATAAAAACTGACTGCAAAAGTTTTTATAGATATGTGAAGAGCAAGAGATTAGTTGAAACAAATGTAGGTCCCTTGCAGTCAGAAACAGGTGAATTGATCATGGGGAAAAAGGACATGGCAGACCAATTGAATAACTAGGGTACACAAAAGGCTGGAGAAACTCGGCGGGTGCAGCAGCATCTAAGGAGCGAAGGAGATAGGCGACGTTACGGGTTGAGACCCTTCTTCAGACTGGTTAGGGATCAGGGAAACGGAAGATATAGACGGTGATGTGGAGAGATAAAGAACAATGAATGAAAGATATGCAAAAAAATATCGATAATAAAGAAAACAGGCCATTGTAAGCTGTTTGTAGTGTGAAAATGAGAAGCTAGTGCGACTTGGGTGGGGGAGAGATAGAGAGAGAAGGAATGCCAGGGCCCGAGGGCTGAGGGAGAGGTGGGAAGGGGAGGAGACAGCAAGTGTTAACAGAATTGAGAAAATTCAATGTTCAAGCCCAGAGAATGCAGACTCCCCAAGCGGAATATGAGGTGCTGTTCCTCAAGCTTGCAGTGTTGCTCACTCTGGCCGTGGAGGAGGCCCAGGACCGAGAGGTCGGATAGGGGGAGTGGGAGGGGGAGTTGAAGTGCTGAGCCACCGGGAGGTCGGGTTGGTTATTGCGGACCGAGCGGAGGTGTTCGGCGAAACGCTAGCCAAGTCTCCACTTGGTCTCACCGATGTAGATCAGCTGGCATCTGGAGCAGCGGATGCAGTATATGAGGTTGGAGGAGGTGCAGGTGAACCTCTTTCGGAACTGGAAGGATTGCTTGGGTCCCTGAAAGGAGTGGAGGGGGGAGGTGAAGGGACAAGTGTAGCATCTCTTGCGGTTGCAAGGGAAAGTGCCCGGGGAAGGGTGGAGCGGGAGGGAAGGGAAGAATTGACAAGGGAGTTGCGGAGGGAGCGGTCTTTGCGGAAGGCAGACGGGGGGGGGGGGTAAGATGGGAAGATGTGACGAGTGGAGGGGTCACGTTGGAGGTGGCAAAACTGGTGGAGGACTATGTGTTGTATGTGCCGGCTGGTGGGGTGAAAGGTGCGGACCAGGGGGACTCTGCCCTTGTTGCGAGTGGGGTAATGGGGAGAGAGGGCAGTGTTGCGGGGTATGGAGGAGACCCTGGTGCGAGCCTCATCTATAGTGGGGGAGGGGAATCCCCGTTCTCTGAAGAATGAGGACATTTGTGATGACCTGATGTGGAACACCTCATCCTGGGAGCAGATGCGGCGTAGACGGAGGAATTGGGAATAGGGGATGGAGTCCTTACAGGAAGCAGGGTGGGAGGAAGAGTAGTCCAGATAGCTGTGGGAGTCAGTTGGTTTGTAGTGGATGTCGGTCAGGAGTGTATCACCTGCAATAGAGATGATGAGGTCAAGGAATGGTAGGGAAATGTCGGAAATGGTCCGTGTATTTGAGTGCCGGATGGAAGTTGGTGGTGAAATGGATGAAGTCAGTCAGTTGTGTGTGGGTGCAGGAGGTGACACCAAAGCAGTCGTCAATGTAACGGATGTAAAGGTTGGGGATGGGGCCCTGGTATGCCGCGAACAAGGATTGTTCGACGTACCCGACAAAGAGGCAAGCGTAGCTGGGGGCCTGGAGAATGGAATGCGCGGAACCGACGGAGAGTGTCTGAGGTGTCTTGAACATAGGTTGGGAGGGATTTAACAAAAGGGTATAGGATGGAGTCAAGGTATGTGGAAATGTGTTCGGTGGGGCACGAACAGGCAGAGACAATGGGTCTGCCGGGGCAGTCAGGTTTGTGGATTTTGGGGAGAAGGTAAAATCGGGCCGTGCGGGGCTGGGAAACGATGAGGTTGGAGGCTCGGGGGGGTAGGGAGCCAGAGTTGATGAAGTCGGTTATGGTGCTCGAGATGGTGGCCTGGTGCTTGTCAGTGGGGTCATGGTCCTGGAGTAAGTAGGAGGAGAGAGTTGGCGGGTGGCCTCCGCTTTGTAGAGATTGACGCGCCAGACTACCATGGCACCTCCCTTGTCGGCGGGTTTGATAACCCAGTCTGGGTTGTTACGGAATGAGTCAATGGCGTACGTTCGGGGGGGGGGGGGAGAGATTGGAGTGAGACAGGGGAGTGGAGAAGTCGAGGCGGTTGATGTCCTGACGGCAGTTCTGGATAAAGAGTTCTAAAGCCGGAGGGCCACAAGGGGGGGTCCACGAGGAGGGAGTTCGTGGGAGACAGGAAAAGGGATCATCAGGGGGCGGCGAGGACTTGTTCCCGTGGAAGAACGCTGTGAGGTGGAGGCGATGGTAGAAGAGCTCCAAGTCGTGGTGAGCTCGGAACTCATTGAGGTGGGGATGGAGGGGGACGAAGGTAAGACCTCTGCTGAGGACCGACCTTTCGGCGTCGGAGAGGGGGAGGTCCAGGGGGATGGTGAACACGTGGCAAGGATGGGGGTTGTGGCCGGTGGAAGGCAGGTGAGTGCACTGAGGACGGAGCGTTGTGTGGTGGGGGGGTATGGGGGCTGTGGTGTGGGTGGAGAAGAGCAGGAGTTACATCGTGGGGGGGGGGGGGGTGGGGAAGACCCAGTGGAATAGCCACTGAGGTTACCGGGGCTGGGGAGACGGGCACTCCGCAGTAACCAACCCGACCTCCCGGTGGCTCAGCACTTCAACTCCCCCTCCCATTCCGTATCCGACCTCACGGTCCTGGGCCTCCTCCACGGCCAGAGTGAGCAACACTGCAAGCTGGAGGAACAGCACCTCCTATTCTGCTTGGGGAGTCTGCATCCTCTGGGCTTGAACATTGAATTTTCTCAATTCTGTTAACCCTTGCTGTCTCCTCCCCTTCCCACCTCTCCCTCAGCCCTCGGGCCCTGGCATTCCCTCTCTCTCTCTCTATCTCTCCCCCACCCAAGTCACACTAGCTTCTCATTTTCACACTACAAACAGCTTACAATGGCCTGTTTCCTTTATCATCGATACTTTTTTGCATATCTTTCATTCATTGTTCTTTATCTCTCCACATCACCGTCTATATCTCTCGTTGCCCTGATCCCTAACCAGTCTGAAGAAGGGTCTCGACACGAAATGTCACCTATCTCCTTCGCTCCTTAGATGCTGCTGCACCCGCTGAGTTTCCCCAGCCTTTTGTGTACCCTCGATTCTCCAGTATCTGCAGTTCCTTCTTTAACACAATTAAATAACTACTTTGGTTCTGTCTTCACTAAGGATGACATAAATAATCTGCCGGAAATAGCAGGGGACCGGGAGTCAAATAAGGTGGAGGAACTGAGTGAAATCCAGGTTAGCCGGGAAGTGGTGTTGGATAAATTGAATAGATTAAAGGCCGATAAATCCCCAGGGTCAGATAGTCTGCATCCCAGAGTACTCAAGGAAGTAGCCACAGAAATAGTGGATGCATCAGTGATAATTTTTCAAAACTCCTTAGATTCTGGAGTAGTTCCTGAGGATTTGAGGGTAGCTAATGTAACCCCACTTTAAAAAAAAGGAGGGAGAGAGAAAACGGGGAATTACAGACCAGTTAGTCTAACATCAGTAGTGGGGAAACTGCTCGAGTCAGTTATTAAAGATGGGATAGCAGCACATTTGGAAAGTGGTGAAATCATTGGACAAAATCAGCATGGATTTACAAAAGGTAAATCATGTCTGACGAATCTTATAGAATTTTTCGAGGATGTAACTAGTAGAGTGGATAAGGGAGAACCAGTGGATGTGCTATATCTGGACTTTCAAAAGACTTTCGACAAGGTCCCACATAAGAGATTAGTATGCAAACTTAAAGCACATGGTATTGGGGGTTCAGTATTGATGTGGATAGAGAACGGGCTGGCAGACAGGAAGCAAAGAGTAGGAGTAAATGGCAGGCAGTGACTAGTGGGGTACCGCAAGGCTCAGTGCTGGGACCCCAGCTATTTACAATATATATTAATGATTTGGACGAGGGAATTGAATGCAACATCTCCAGGTTTGCGGATGACAGTAAGCTGGGGGGTAGTGTTAGGTGTGAGGAGGATGCTAGGAGGCTGCAAGGTGACTTGGATAGGCTGGGAGAGTGGGCAAATGCATGGCAGATGCAGTATAATGTGGATAAATGTGAGGTTATCCACTTTGGTGGCAAAAACAGGAGGGTAGACTATTGTCTGAATGGTGGCAGATTAGGAAAAGGGGAGATGCAACGAAACCTGGGTGTCATGGTACACCAATCATTGAAAGTAGGCATGCAGGTGCAGCAGGCAGTAAAGAAAGCAAATGGTATGTTAACATACATAGCGAAAGGATTTGAGTATAGGAGCAGGGTTCTACTGCAGTTGTACAGGGTTTTGGTGAGACCACACCTGGAGTATGGCATACAGTTTTGGTCTCCAAATCTGGGGAAAGACATTCTTGCCATAGAGAGGGTATAGAGAAGGTTCACCAGACTGATTCCTGGGATGTCAGGACTTTCATATGAGGAAAGACTGGATAGACTCGGCTTGTACTCGCTAGAATTTAGAAGACCAAGGGGGGGATCTTATAGAATCTTACAAAATTCTTAAGGGGTTGGATAGACTAGATGCAGGAAGATTGTTCCCGATGTTGGGGAGGTCCAGAACAAGGGGTCACAGTCTAAGGATAAGGGGGAATTCCTTTAAGACCGAGATGAGGATAACATTTTTCACACAGAGTGGTAAGTCTCTGGAATTCTCTGCCACAGAAAGTAGTTGAGGCTATATTTAAGAGGGAGTTAGATGTGGCCCTTGTGGCTAAAGGGATCAGGGGGTATGGAGAGAAGGTAGGTACAGGATACTGAGTTGGATGATCAACCATGATCATATTGAATGGCGGTGCAGGCTCGAAGGGCCGAATGCCCTACTCCTGCACCTATTTTCTATGTTTCGATGTTGCAATGAGAGGGGGAAACGTTTGCTATTTCTCAGTAAGGAAAATAGAGAGTATGGTTAGCTTGTCACCCTTGCTGACACTGATCATCAGTTAACTGTGAATAGTCTTCTCCAAATGATTGATGTTTGATATGTTTTATTTCACCTTAACAAACCTGGGCATCACTAGCAGAGCCAACATTTATTACTTAGCCCAAATCTCCCTTGAAATGATTGGAATGCATTTTAAGAGTTATCCACATAGAATTAGCTGTGGAGTCAGAAATAAACCAGACTGGGTAAGGATGGCAAATATCCTCTACTGGAGGATTTATGTTTGCATGAAATCTAGCAGTTTTGTGTTGACCATTATTAAAAAAAGCTGGTGTTGTATATCCAAATTACCATGGTGTGACTTGAACTTAGATCACTGGAGTGAAGGTCCACATTTTTGGTTCGTCTGGTAAGTTGAGGCACTTTCCAGTGCCTCTCAGAAGGTGACAGGCGACATTGCCCAGTTGCCTGCAGAACTACAATGGCTCTTTTTACGAAACCTTCACAGAAGTTTGCCTGAGGGTGAAATTCCTCGCATCTTTTCCCATCATAACATCAGCAAAGATCGAATTTCTGCAACCATTCCATTGAATTTATGCCACTGCATAAGGGAAAGAATCATTAAAGAAATGGGTATATGGAACCAGCTGTGAGAGAAGGTTATTGAGGCAGATGCTACAGCAACAGTTAAAAGATATTTGGATAGGTACAAGGGTAGGAAAGGTTTATTGGGACATGGGCCAAACATGGGCAGGTGGGACTATTGTAAATGAGGCATTGGTCGGCATGGTAAATTGCGCTGAAGGGCCTGATTCTGTGTTGTGTGACTCTTATGACGATAAATAATATCTCTCCCATCTCAGTAGTTCAACTAGTTTCACCTACTTTACATCATTGACCACGCAAGTGCAACACATACATCTGTTTTTTGCAACATTAAATCATTCACTTTATTCCCCTTAATTAATACAGATTAATCTCAGGCTATCCAAATTTCTTGAATCGATGCAAAGCTTCCTGTTAGCATCTGATTTTCTTTCCAATCATCAAACATGCCTCCACTGTAATTTTCCCAACACTTCTCAGATTCACAGGCCCTGCAGAAGCAGAAGAAACTGCCAAAAACATTCCTGGATTGTAACAATCTCTGCCTGCCAACGTGTTTTGCATGATGTCTTTGGATACAACAGTGAAAGTGTAAATTACATCTAGCAAACGCTAAGCCTTATATTTATCTATTTTGACAGTCATACAATTAGTAACAAAATCAGATCGAATAATTTCTCATCCTGTGCACACAGTATTAAAATATTGTACATCTAATTTAAATGGATAGGTTTCAACAGATGGAAACCAAGAGATCTCAATTGGGTACCCCTGAAAGCAACTAACCTTCATCCATTCAGCCGACTGCAAGAAATATATCAAGCCTGGTCATTTTAATTAATTTGGTATGTAGTCGGTGTGCAGCTCACTACTGATTTTCTTGATGCATCAGAAGATCCAATTTGGTAAAAATGCATAAGCGATGCCACACTATTTTAAAACTGCCAGCACCTCTTAAAAGCTGTAGTTTGGCTGCATTATAGGGTGGCTCTGACATGCCAAAGTCACATTGCAAAACATGAGAGAAAGAAGGATCCAATTTCCTCTCTGCAGTCAAAAGATATACAGTCTATTTCACTCCTATTGCTCTGGCCTCCAGTATCAACAGTCTCTTGCGTATCCAGTTTTCTATCACTATATTATAGGTATTGGAAGAGCTTACTGAAAAGAGGTGGCGTGGCCAATTTGTACAGAGGCTTAGGAGACACTGTGGACTCGTGCTGAAAAGCTATAGATGGTGTTGGAGAACAAGCTTCAAGTGTGAAATATACAATGGCCTCACATATGTTACCAAGGTTTGGGAAACACCCGGATCTAGGAGCAGCAATACATCCACAATTTAGGGCAAGATCAGACTTGTTATTTTCAGAAACCTAAGAGTTAAGGCAGGGCTGCCAACATTGGGTGAGAGTTGAGAAAATGAGAAATTGCGAGGAAGTGTAGCGACTGAGGGGGGGGAAGGTGTGGGAGGGGGGTGTGTCCCCTCCCACGGTAGGGAGCTTTGGCAATTTCAGCTTGAAATTGTGCAATCTGGTGCATACTGTAGCGAGTCTTTTAACTTACACTTGAATGCAACATTTATGCTTCAAATTGGATTAGGTATGAATAAGGTTAGGATAAATGTCATTCCTAATGACATTCCACAGTACAGCCAGGCTCTGATCAACAGGTGCAGCTCATATACCTTAGTATATTCATGTATGGAAATCAGGTTATAATTCATGCCGTTATGCATATATAGTGAGAAACAAAAACATAGAAACAAGGCAAGAGGAGTCAGACTTCCATCACTGTTCTGCACAAATAAATCAATCAACCTTACCCTTTGACTATAGAAACAAGACAAAAATAATGCCACATATTCAACCGTATATGGTTCAATGAAATTAAGATATATATGTAAAACATATATATGGAAACAGGCCCTTCGGCCCACAAAGTCCACACCGGCCAGCAAACTACCATATACCAGTTGTATCCTACACTCCAGGGACAATTTACAGAAGCCAATTAATCTACAAACCTGCATTTCTTTCGGATGTGGGAGAAACCGGAATATCCAGAGAAAACCATGTGGTCATAAGGAGAATGTACAAATACTGTACTGACAGCGCCCGTAGTCAGGATATATTTATTATGGTGTCACGTCAATAAATATGAACACATGAATCTGATTTCTGCCCTTAGTTGGATAACATCTCCAGTCATTGTGCTTTATGGCTGGTTTTCAACCTCTTCAATCTTGTATGTCTCGACCCAAAACATCACCTACTATTTCTGTCCAGAGATGCTGCTGAGTTATTCCAGCTTTTAGTGTCTATCTTTACTTTAAACCACCATCTTCAGTTCCTCCTCACACTAAGGTCCTATTCTCATAATATTATTCACCTCAACTAAGTATTTTCTCCACCTCTGTTGCTGCAGAGAATACAATCCCAGTTATCAAATCTTTCTTCAAAGTGAAAAAAAATCTATCCCGGCCAATATGTTCATAAATCGCTCCTAGATCCTCCCCAGAGCAATTGCACCCTTTCTACAGTGTGTCTTCGTCTTACAGTATGGAAACAGGCCGTTCATCCCAACTTGTCCATGCAGATCAAGATGCCCCATCTAAACTAGCCCCATTTATCAGCATTTGTGGGGGTGGGGGTCAGTGCTGGGACCACCGCCGTGTCTCACCTATCACACCATCTGCACAGGAATGTGAATGCAGGTGAGGCAGCATCTATAGAGCGGTAGACAAAAATGCTGGAGAAATGCTTGAGTCTGAAGGAGGGTCAAACTCAGACAAAGATGCTGCCAGCATTTTTGTCTACATTGCCATTTTAAATAGTGTGCGATGGGCTTAAGCCAATTAAATTGCTCGTTCCTTACGGAGAACCTGCCGACAAAAAAAACTATTCGCATTGGTGAGTGTGGAGGAGTGAGACTTTATTTATTTATTCATATATTTTTCAAAAATTTTTTTAAGCGCGAGAACTTCTATCATCAGCGTGAGAGCGTGAGAATTTCCTCAAATGCGTTAGTCTCACGCTCAATGCATGAGAGTTGGCAGCCTGCTTAAGGTGGAGCAGACTTGATGGGCCGAATAGGCCTAATTCTGCTCCTATCACTTGAAAGTTGCAAGTGACGACATAGCATGGCAATAGTGTTGCAAAGTAGAAGCCCTTCACAAAACGATCTATTATCCACTACAACCATTACACTTTTTTACTTGTTTATCATTGTGCTCATTGTATGATTTGTCTGGATATCACATAAAACAAAATTTTTCATGATATTTCGGTACTCTTGACAATAATAAATTAAACTAAACGTTGAAAACATTTTGCCTTTTCACTTGCATGGGATATGCTGAGGAAATGGTCAATCGATTACATACAATGATGAGGGCTGCTTTGGGAAATACGCCACCCAAAAACATACATATTTCAGCTTTAAATACCAAAATCTGAAGATTAACTGGTGGAATGTAATATGATATATTTTACAAGTTCAAATATAGCAATACCTTGTGTCCTTTTACCCAGAGAGCACTTAAACAAATTACAGTATTTTATCTTGGCATTGAAAAGAAGATGGACAATGCAAAGTGTACACCTGATCAAAGAACATGTCAGCATTCAACTACATATTTCTCACCATGAAATAAAATCTTCAGCTGCAATATTTGGCTCCAGTTCACTCACCGTTTAGGTGCTGTGGGTAATTAGTTAATTGTAAATCAGTGATTGATGCGTACACACATACTTGTAGACCAGGTTGTGTCAGCTGCATATTAGTAGGTATATTACAATACCTACCTTTAGCAGCGCTGCAGTTCTGCCGCTCCCCGTGTGCGTGACTTTGGCGCCTTTCAGAGGGGGGCGGGTTTAAAATGCCGTTTTTCCCTAGACAGTCCAAATCAATCCATGTCGGGCGATTTCATCGCTAAGAGAAATTGCTCCGACATTTCATTCATGAGGCTTTTTTTAAACTACGCTAGATAATTTATTAACTGGAATAGCTTAAAAATCATCTTCTAAAGCTCTGAACGCCGACAGCAGAACAGACCTAACATAGGGGAAAAAATAAAGTGCAGAGTTTATTTTTACATTAAAACTTGGTTTTTAGGAAGCCTTTAATCACATTTTCATGTTGCGAAATGGGGACAAAAAAAATGTATGAACCGGCAGACTTTTTCATGCCGACCTCACCGCAAACCACAACGTTCCAATCCATCGCATTCCACTAAAACCCATTCACAAGTGATTTAAATGGCCATTAATTTACAGGCATTAAACACTACATTCCTTCCATTTGGCCTATAAATTCATGAAAATGAGATTTAAAAATCATGTTATATTGTGGATTATTGTGTGAATGCTATTTTTACACTTAGGCAATTTAAAAAAGTTTATCTTTTCTTAAGAAATGGATAGATGTTTAGATCTACTCATTGCATTTTGTAATTAGCTACAATTAGATAACTAACTAATTATATGCTTTAATTTCAGGTCATCCAAGTAAGATTGTTTCATATTTGTTTCAGAATGGTTCAATCTATAATAACTGAAAGTTTCATTGAGTTCTCTTAATTTTTAAGAAAGTTATGGGCTTTTGACGGTCCTTGATCACAGCTTTTGTGTTAAGTCAATGGAAAGGCAATGGGGAACAAGATGCTAATTTCCGAGTATGAAAATGGCCATAACTTTTTTAATACTGAAGATATGAAAGTGAATTAGGTGTCAAATTAAACTTCTTTTTATGCTTTATCTGATGGGATAAATTGCAAACTTGATTTTTAAAATCTCAAAATTTTGTAACATTGCTACATATTGGTGAGCATGCACAATTTAATATTTTCCCTAGTTTACAGAGTAGACCGGTGATAATCAGCATGGAAAGTTGATTTGACACCAGCACTGTACATATGGAGCGCAACACTCTAGTTTACATTCTCTCATGATCTTGCACAGTTGAACATATGTTCAGCAGCAGGGAGGATCTGCCACTGATGCATTTTAAAATGATCATACAGGTTGTTTGTTGAATGATTTCTATTGACTTGACATCATGATTCATTGAGTTTTTGGTCCTTTCCAGAGTTCCTTAGCACAATGTAACAAGCTGAAGTCCATAGTCACAAAGCAAAGAAACAGGCCCTTAGGCCCACCTGTGCATCCTGACTATCAAGTGTCCAACTTTAGTAATCTCATTTACCAGCACATGGTCTTACCCTTCTATAAGTTGACAATTTTAGTACTGGAGTCAGGGCCGGTCTTAGGAGGTGCGGGGCCCAATTGGGAACAATTTTGGTGAGTCCCAGGTTCCCAGCCAAGGTCTGTAGATTCATAGAAATATAAATAAAGTCTATTATAGACTTTATATCTCTGTGGTAGAATGGAAAGTAATCAAAATGTGCTCTTAAAAAGTGCATGCGACTTAATGGACCAAACAGATCTAAGCTACATTTTAATATAAAATTGCATACATGTAAGCCTCCAAGTAACAAACAAAATGTGTAGATCACCCCTGAAAAGTACATAGTTACAATGCCACTTGTTTTAGTGACTGTGAAATGAAAAAAAAAAACAATTTAAATAGTTCCTGGAAAACCAATAACCATTGGTGAAAAACAATGTCCAGGCATTAAATTTTGGGCTTCAGCCCCATCCTACCCTTTGGGCTTCTACCCTATCCTAACTTAGTTGTGTGTGTGTGGTGTGTGTGTTATTTATGTGTGTTAGTTGTCTGTGCGTTACGTGTGTGGGTGTAGGAGGGAAGGAGAGAAGGGAGGAAGGAGAGAAGGGAGTGAGGGGGAGAAGGGAGTGAGGGGGAGAAGGGAGTGAGGGGGAGAAGGGAGGGAGGGGGAGAAGGGAGGGAGGGGGAGAAGGGAGGGAGGGGGAGAAGGGAGGGAGGGGGAGAAGGGAGGGAGGGGGAGAAGGGAGGGAGGGGGAGAAGGGAGGGAGGGGGAGAAGGGAGGGAGGGGGAGAGGGGGAGGGAGGGAGGGAGGGGGAGAAGGGAGGGAGGGAGGGGGAGAAGGGAGGGAGGGAGGGAGGGGGAGAAGGGAGGGAGGGGGAGAAGGGAGGGAGGGGGAGAAGGGAGGGGAGAAGGGAGGGAGGGAGGGAGGGGGAGAAGGGAGGGAGGGAGAGAAGGGAGCAGGCACATGCCATGAGTAATTACTCAGGGTAGGCACTCGGTGTTACAAAGGCAGAATTTCTGCTGCCTTCAGCCCCGATTAAAATTGACGGCTTCAGGCAGCGCTGACAGCACGTGGGCTGCACAGAGCTTCCTGTGTCACAAGCGCTGCGGGTGAAAGGCACGGAGAATCATGCCTACCTAAGAGATCATTCTCTTACATAGGCATAATTCTCCCATGCCTTTACTATTTATATTTAATAATTGCCATTTCATAACTTTAGTCAGGGTAGGCAGTGCCTACCTTGCCTACCCTGACAGCACGTGCCTGGAAGGGAGGGAGGGAGGGGAGGGAGGGAGAGAAGGGAGGACAGAAGGGAGGGAGGGGAGGAAAGGAGGGTGGGAGGGAGGGAAGGACAGAAGGGAGGGAAGGAGAGGAGAGAAGAAGGAGAGGACCGGTGGCGGGAGCGGATGCCGGGGTCCAGGCGGACGCATGTGAGCCGAGGCCGCGCCGGGGGTTGCTCCAACTCCCGGCCCGGCCCTCCCTGTATTGTTCACTGCGTCTCTCCGGGAAGAGAGAGGGGTGGAGCCTGGGCGGTGTGTGTGAGAAGCACGGCAACTGGAGGGGCGGGAGCGCTGCCGTGAGCGAACGACCCCTCTCCATTCCCCCTCACACCCGTCTACCCCTTTCTTCCCCTTCCCCCTCCACCCGGGGTAGATCTACCCGAGCCAAGAGTAGATTACTCTGGCGCGGGGCCCCCTTATTCGCGGGGCACAATTGGGAGCAATCGGCTTAAGGCCGGCCCTGTCTGGAATCTTAATGTAGTGGAAATGAAGGGGGAACTTTAGGGATCTCAGTTTAGCTTAGTCTAGAGATACAGCACGGTAACAAACCCTTCAGCCCACCTAGTCCGCAGCGAGCCAATTAACTTACCTGTACGTGGGAAGAAACTAGAGCACCCGGGGAAAACCCACGTAGTCACGGGGAGCATGCACAAGCTCCTTACGGACAGCAGCCGTAGTCATGAACAAACCTGGTTCTCTGGTGCTGTAAGGCAGCTACTCTACCACTGCGCCGCCGTGCCGATCTTTATTTGCAGGTCAATGGCAATCCATCTTAGAAGGATAAAACACATTTCCTCACTTATGCATCTTTCTGCATTCAAAACAGTCTTGGATATTTCTGAGGCCAACGTAGTTTCTTGATACTTGATTAGCAAGGAAATGAAAGGTTACTGCAGGCAGACTGCAATGGTGAAGTGAACTTGCAATCATATCAGCCATAATATTAAACGGTGGAGCAGTTTTGAGGAGCTGAGCGACCTACTTCTACTCCAAACTCACATGTTTATAAGACCATGGAGACACTTAAAAACTGTTGTAGCTTTTACAGCTGTTGAAACTATATATACTCTGCTTTCCCAGTGGTGAAGCTGTCAGAGATATTCAGGTATGTGGCCTCCTTCATGCACCATGTGAGGCCCTAGTTACTATGGTGACCTCGCCACTGGACTCCAGGGTGTGGGAAGAGGTCTGTATCAGCACAATCTGACCTATTATGAACTGACCCGTAGGTTTTGTGGAGATGCAAAATATCAGGTATATAAAAGTGTTTATTTTTATTTGCCAAAATGATTCCAGTTGGCTTTATTGAAATATAATTTATGGTAGTTTTACAGTCTCAGCATAGAAACAGGCTATGCAGCATGATAGGTCCATTCTGTGTTCATTTTCTAGCCGAAGTTCCATCCTCCTTCATCTAAACCCATCAACAGATCTGTTCACTTCATCATATAATTTTGTTTTCTGTTAAATCCATCTACATTCTTTTCCGCAATTAGAGTAATTAAATCTTACAGTGTGGAAACTGGCCCTTTGGCCCAACTTGCCCACACTTGCTAATATGTCCCATCTATACTAGTCTCACCTGCCCGCATTTGGCCCATATCCCCATAAACCTGTCCTACCATGTACCTGTCTAAATGTTCCAATAATACCTGCCACAACTACCTCCTCCAGAAGCTCATTCCATAGATCCACTGCCCTTTATGTGAAAAAGATACCCCACAGGTTCCTATTAAATGTTCCCCCCCTCACCTTAAATCTATGTCCTCTGGTTCTAGATTCCCCTACTCTGGGCAAGAGACTCTATGTGTCTACCCAATCTATTTCTCGCATGATTTTGTACACTTTTATAAGATCACCCCTCATCTTCCCGCACTTCAAAAAATAGATTCCTAGCCTGCTCAGCCTCTCCCTATAGCTCAGACCCTTGCGTCCTGGCAACATCCTCGTAAATTTTCTCTTTACCCGTTCCAACATTTTCCTATAACATGGTGCGCAAAACTGAATACAATACTCTAAATGTGGCCTCACCAACGTCTTATACAACTGCAAAATGACTTCCCAACTTCTATACTCAATGCTCTGACTGATGAAAAGTCTATGTGCCAAAAGCCTTTTGACCACCCTCATTATTTAATGTAGTGTTGATTATTTCTATGGAAAGTCTTAATTTCCCTCAATAAGAAGATCTTTGAGTTCGTAAAACACAAACTGTTGGAGGAACTCAGCGGGTCAGTTAGCATCTGTTGGAGGTTCATCTCCCCCTGCAGATGCTGCCTGGCCCACTGAGTTCCTCCAGCTGTTTGTTTTTTTGATCAAGATTCCAGCAACAGCAGTCTCGTGTCCCCTTTGAATTAGGTCTCCTTCCTCGAGGCAGATCAGCATAATAGAACAGAGAGTGGAGTTCCTCCATTTATCCCAAACTCCATCAAGGCAAAAGGTGTGGCACATAAACTGTAAAATAATTATACAGGGCTTCAAGACTGCAGCAGGAACCCACCATTTCCCCAATTGATACAGGCCTGTTTAAATTAATTGCCCATACCACAGCCCGACTTCCTGGGCATGATCTACAGCCCTGTTTTTCATAAACATTAAAGTTATTTTGTATCTTTCTCTCAATGACAACCAGATGACATCTGCAACGTAGCCCTTGGCCCTATACCTATCATAAACATTCCCTTTCATCTATCTACCTCCAATCTATTTCTCTGCAACTTGGTGTCTCTCATTTTTACTTCTACTGAACTGGGAACATTAATTCAGTTTCTTTCTTTCCATGGATGCTGCCTTACCTGCTGAGTGTTTCCAGCATTTTCTGTTTTTATTTCAGAAAGCCAAGATAAGATAAGATCCAGCGTGGGAGACTGGTTCAAAAGATTAGGGCTGATGGGATTTGGGGAAAGCTGGTAAACTGGCTTTACAATAGGAGATAGAAGGTGATGGTACTGGATGTTCTTGCAACTGGATGTCCGTGACTAGTGGTTTCCCACAGGAATAGTCCTTGGGATTAGTCCACAGGAAGGGTCAGACCATGTTATTTGTAACAATCATGCATGAACAGGATGTGGGAGGTAAGAACAGTAAATTTGTGGTTGACCTGAAGGTTGACAGAGTTCTTGACAGTGTGGAAAGTACTTTTAGGTTGAAGAGAGATATCAATATGTTGGTGAAAAGGTCTGAAAAATGGCAGATAGGATTTAATCCAAATGTGAGGTGATCCATTTTGGGAGCAATAATGGCTCTAGGATATACACTATGAATGTAATGTTATTGGGATATTATGGAATAAAGGGACCTTGAAATACAAGTCCACAGATCCTCGAAGGTGATAACGCAGTAGACAATGATTAAGAAGATCAATGGGATACCAGCCTTCATTCATCAGCACAATGAATACACAAGTAGGAAGATTATACTCCAATTTTATAAAGTCTTGATCAAACCTCAGCTGGAGTACTGCAATGCACATCTGGTCACCAATGTATAGGAAGGATGTGGTAACTGCAGAGGATACACAGAAGATTCACCAGGAATTTACCTGAGATAGAGCAGTTTAATTATGAGGAGAGATGGGAAAAGCTAGGTCATTTCTCCCAGAATAGGGCAAGGTAAGAGTGGACATGATTGTGATACATACAAGTATGAGGAGTTTCGATAAGACTGCAAGAAACTATTCCCCATACTTAAGGTAGATAAAACTAGAGTACATAGAGTTAGGGTAAAGGGGAAGAAACTTTGAGAGGATATGAGGGGGAACCTATTTCACTCTGAGTGGTAGCCACCTGGAATGCCCTGCCTGAGAGAGTGATTGAAGGTGGTTCGCTGACGGAATTTAAGTGGCTAGATAGACAACTGAATTGCTTAAGCATAGAGGGGTATGGACCAAGTGCTGGGTGATGGGGTTAATAAGGAAGGGTGCCCATTGGTCAGCATGGGTGAGTTGGACTGAATGGTCTTTTTCTTGCTACATGATTCCATGATGCTGTGTTTCAATTGGGAGAACAAATTCAGAGTAAACGTTAATTGCAGAAGTGTAAAACTCACAGTGATACAAAAAAATAATGTCTCTTCTTCAAAGATTGTTTTCTTTCTCTGTTTTCAGGTTTTTCTCCTATCATTGAATGACAGTAACAGCCAAGCATTGCTGAAGACAAATGCAGGGTCCACTTTTAAATTATCACATATGCACATCATAAAGATTAAGAAATGAGCATAATTCACAGGCAGAGAAAGGTGGAATACTTTGAAAAGGAAGGTATACTCTAAGTCTTGCCTTCACTTTTCACAAATCAATTGTATAACATGAGATTCCTTTAAGTTGCAAATATTTAATTCACCTTGAATGAGTGATTGTTTATTTTTATTACATGCTAGAAATTCCTGTTTTACCTGAATAAATAAGCAAAATAATTCATCAACGGCACATCGGGATGAAAAAAAAACTGTGAATGGCATGATTTGAACTGGATCTATTAATTCTTATCTAATGAAAAAGGCATATTGTGAATATTGAAGGAATATGGTCCAAGATTCTTCCGAGTTTTTTTCTACAATTCTCATATGCATTCAGTTTCGATTTCTAACAAATAATTTATTTTTGCAAAGGTTCACAGCCTTTCACCTTTATTATACTAAATACAGATAACAGGAAGAGTCTTTTGCCAAGTTATGACATAGTAAGTGGTTTCTCTTCCTCAAGCATTGGCTCGTCCTATTTCCAACCACCATTAGAATTTTTACCTTAAAGCTTATCTGCCTCCCTGTACTGCATATTCAATGTGCCAACCCATGTCCAAATTCCCTTGCTGTTCTGAAATTCTTAAATAACTTCCCCACTTTCAAAATTCATGACAATCTCTCTTGCAACTCCTTGTATGATCCTTTTCACTCAGATGATCGGTCCTTACACTGAAATGAAATGTCGCTAACCAACGTACCCGGAAGTTCATCATCGGCTAGTGGCGCTAAATATGTTACATGGTATAATCAGCACATTATAATGCTTTTCAAGTTTATTCCACTCATGTTAATGGAATGTATTTAGGGGATCTAGTACAACACACTGAGGCTACTGTGATGCACATTTAGTACAACTGTACAGGAATTCATTATGATAAAGTTCTGGACAAATTTCGCCAACAATAAAATCCTCGAGAAACTAGTGTTCAACCAGCTATCACATTATGTCTCAACTTTCAACATTCTATCTCTATGTCAGTCTGGGTTCAGACCTAATCACTCCACAACTACAGCTCTGTTAAAACTCACCATCGATGTGCTCTCTGCTTCTGAGGATGGTAAACTCACCGGTGCCATCTTTCTTGATTTAACCAAGGCCTTTGATGTTGTTGACCACTACCTACTGCTTGATAAACTTTACTCAATTGGTCTTTCTCAAAACAATCTACTGTGGTTTAACTCATACCTTCATAACATACGCCAATGTGTTACCTTTAATGGAAGTCAATCCAATTCCTTAATTGTTGAGAAGGGGGTCCCGCAAGGTTCGTCTTTGGGACCACTCCTTTTCTCTATTTTCATAAACGACCTCCCTAATATTAGTTCTGACTGTCAACCACAACTATATGCTGATGATGCAGTGCTATATACATCTAGTACTAACAAGTCTGAAATTGAAAGATCCCTTCAATCAGATCTTGCTTCTGTTCAGAAATGGCTATTATTTAACAAATTAATTTCAAATAAAAATAAATCATGCAGTATGTTATTTGGTACCAGACAAGGCCTTGGTAATTCTGTAGATCTGACTATATCATTTAATGAAGGATCACCATTAGAACAAGTATTGAACCTCAAATATCTTGGTGTTTAGCTCGACCCAACGCTTTCATTTACGCAGCATATTGAGACGATTACTAAAAAACTCAGCTAAGTTCTTGAAATAGCAATCTAGCTATTCTTTACCGCCATATAAATTGTTTCACCTTTCAGATGAGAAAAAGAATTGTCTCTCAACTACTACTACCAACACTGGATTATGCTGATATTGTCTATCAGAATACATTTGATACACATCTTCAACCCCTCAATGTAGTTTATAATAGTCTCTGCAGATTTATTTTAAGGTGTCATAGAAACATAGAAAAAAAATAGGTGCAGGAGTAGGCCATTCGGCCCTTCGAGCCTGCACCGCCATTCAATGTGATCATGGCTGATCATCCAACTCAGTATCCCGTACCTGCCTTCTCTCCATACCCCCTGATCCCTTTAGCCACAAGTGCCACATCTAACGCCCTCTTAAATATAGCCAATGAACTGGCCTCAACTACCTTCTGTGGCAGAGAATTCGAGAGACTCACCACTCTCTGTGTAAAGAATGTTTTCCTCATCTCGGTCCTAAAGGAATTCCCCCTTATCCTTAGACTGTGACCCCTTGTTCTGGACTCCCCCAACATCGGGAACAATCTTCCAGCATCTAGGGTTACACAAAAAGCTGGAGAAACTCAGCGGGTGCAGCAGCATCTAAGGAGCGAAGGAGATAGGCGACGTTTCGGGTCGAGACCCTTCTTCAGACTGGTCAGGGATCAGGGAAATGAGAGATATAAACAGTGATGTGGAGAGATAAAGAACAATGAATGAAAGATATGCAAAAAAGTATTGATGATAAGGGTAACAGGCCATTGTAAGCTGTTTGTGGTGTGAAAATGAGAAGCTAGTGCGACTGGGGTGGGGGGGGGGGGGGAGATGGAGAAGGAATGTCAGGGCCCGAGGGCTGAGGGAGAGGTGGGGAGGGGAGGGGGCAGTCTGGGTTAACAGAATTGAGAAAATTCAATGTTTAAACCCAGAGGATGCAGACTCTCCAAGCGGAATATGAGGTGCTGTTCCTCCAACTTGCGGTGTTGCTCACTCTGGCCGTGGAGGAGGCCCAGGACCGAGAGGTCGGATACGGAATGGGAGGGGGAGTTGAAGTGCTGAGCCACCGGGAGGTCGGGTTGGTTATTGCGGACCGAGCGGAGGTGTTCGGCGAAACGATCGCCCAGCCTCCGCTTGGTCTCACCGATGTAGATCAGCTGGCATCTGGAGCAACGAATGCAGTAGATGAGGTTGGAGGAGGTGCAGGTGAACCTCTGTCGGACTTGGAATGACTGCTTGGGTCCCTGAAAGGAGTGGATGGGGGAGGTGAAGGGACAAGTGTAGCATCTCTTGCGGTTGCAAGGGAAAGTGCCCGGGGAAGGAGTGGACCGGGAGGGAAAGGAAGAATTGACAAGGGTATTTTTTTGACGGAGGAATTTTGAATAGGGGATGGAGTCGTTACAGGAAGCAGGGTGGGAGGAAGAGTAGTCCAGGTAGCTGTGGGAGTCAGTTGGTTTGTAGTGGATGTCAGTCAGGAGTGTATCACCTGCAATAGAGATGGTGAGGTCAAGGAATGGTAGGGAAATGTCGGAAATGGTCCAAGTATATTTGAGTGCCGGATAGAAGTTGATGGTGAAATGGATGAAGTCAGTCAGTTGTGCGTGGGTGCAGGAGGTGACACCAAAGCAGTCGTCAATGTAACGGAGGTAAAGGTCGGGGGTGGGGCCCTGGTACGCCGAGAACAAAGATTGTTCGACGTGCCCGACAAAGAGGCAGGCGTAGCTAGGGCCCATGCGTGTGCCCATAGCTATGCCTTGTGTTTGGAGGAAATGGGAGGAGTCAAAGAGAAGTTGTTGAGGGTAAGGACCAACTCCGCTAGGCAGAGGAGGGTGTCAGTGGATGGGTATGGGTTGCTCCTCTGGTCGAGGAAGTACCGGAGGACTTTGAGACCATCCTGGTGCGGGATGCAGGTGTGTAGTGACTGGACGTCCATGGTTTAAGATGCGAGGATGGGGGCCTGGACAACGGAATGTGCGGAGCCGACGGAGAGTGTCTGAGGTGTCTTGAACATAGGTGGGGAGGGATTTAACAAAGGGGGATAGGATGGACATCTAGCTTGTCCAACCCCTTAAGAATTTTGTAAGTTTCTATAAGATCCCCCCTCAATCTTCTAAATTCCAGCGAGTACAAGCCGAGTCTATCCAATCTTTCCTCATATGAAAGTCCTGACATCCCAGGAATCAGTCTGGTGAATCTTCTCTGTACCCCCTCTATGGCAAGGATGTCTTTCCTCAGATTTGGAGATCAAAACTGTACGCAATACCCCAGGTGTGGCCTCACCAAAACCCTGTACAACTGCAGTAGAACCCCCCCCGCTCCTATACTCAAATCCTTTCGCTATGAATGTTAACATACCATTTGCTTTCTTCACTGCCTGCTGCACCTGCATGCCTACTTTCAATGACTGGTGTACCATGACACCCAGGTCTCGTTGCATCTCCCCTTTTCCTAATCTGCCACCATTCAGATAATAGTCTACCCTCATGTTTTTGCTACCAAAGTGGATAACCTCACATTTATCCACATTATACTGCATCTGCCATGCATCTGCCCATTCACTCAGCCTATCCAAATCACCCTGCAGCCTCCAAGCATCCTCCTCACACCTAACTATACCCCCCAGCTTGGTGTCATCTGCAAATTTGGAGATGTTGCATTGAATTCCCTCGTCCAAATCATTAATATATATTGTAAATAGCTGGGGTCCCAACGCTGAGCCTTGCGGTACCCCACTAGTCCCCTGCCTGCCATTCTGAAAAGGACCCGTTTACTCCTCCTACCCTTTGTCATCTGTCTGCTAGCCAGTTCTCTATCCACATCAATACTGAACCCCCAATACTGTGTGCTTTAAGTTTGTATGCTAATCTCTTATGCGGGACTTTGTCGAAAGCCTTCTGAAAGTCTAGATATAATACATCCACTGGTTCTTCCTTATCCATTCTACTAGCTACATCCTCGAAAAATTCTATCAGATTTGTCAGACATGATTTACCTTTCGTAAATCCATGCTGACTTTGTCCAATGATTTCACCACTTTCCAAATGTGCTGCTATCCCTTCTTTAATAACTCACTCTAGCAGTTTCCCCACTACCGATGTTAGACTAACTGGTCTGTAATTCCCCGCTTTCTCTCTCCCTCCTTTTTTAAAAAGTGGGATTACATTAGCTACCCTCCAGTCCTTAGGAACTACTCCAGAATCTAAGGAATTTTGAAAAATTATCACTAATCCATCCACTATTTCTGTGGCTACCTCCTTGAGTACTCTGGGATGCAGACTATCTGGCCCTGGGGATTTATCGGCCTTCAATCCGTTCAATTTACCCAACACCACCTCCCAGCTAACCTGGATTTCACTCAGTTCCTCCATCTTATTTGACCCCCGTTCCACTGCTATTTCCGGCAGATTATTTATGTCTTCCTTAGTGAAGACAGAACCAAAGTAGTTATTCAATTGGTCTGCCATGTCCTTGTTCCCCATGATCAATTCACCTGTTTCTGACTGCAAGGGACCAACATTTGTTTTAACTAATCTCTTTCTCTTCACATATCTATAAAAACTTTTGCAGTCAGTTTTTATGTTCCCTGCCAGTTTCCTTTCATAATCTATTTTCCCTTTCCTAATTAAGCCCTTTGTCCTCCTCTGCTGGATTCTGAATTTCTCCCAGTCCTCCGGTAGGCTGCTTTTTCTGGCAAATTTGTATGCCTCATCTTTTATTTTTATACTATCCCTGATTTCCCTTGTTATCCATGGATGCACCACCTTCCCCGATTTATTCTTTTGCCAAACTGGTATGATCACACACAAAGTCAATAACAATTTTTGTACTTCATCCATGCAGTCTTTAAATACCTTCCATTGCACATCCACTGTCAACCCTTTAAGAATCACCTGCCAGTCTATCTTGGCCAATTCACATCTCATACCTTCAAAGTTACCTTTGTTCAAGTTCAGAACCCTTGTTTCTGACTTAATTTTGTGTCCATATCTAACTCACCACTGTTCTATGAACGAAACTCTAAACTGGTTATCCCCCACGCTCGAAGATGCTACCACTTGTTCCAGTTCATCTTTAAATGCATCCATTTCAATTACACTTCTTATTTAAAACAAGACCTATTACCATACACACCCTCATATTCACTAAGACATATTGAGCAACCCTTCTTTTTAATTCCAAAAAGTAACAAAGAAATTGGGAGACGTGCATTTAAATTCAAAGCTCCTTCTGACTGGAACACTCTGCCTAGTACCATAAGAACTATTAGCTCATTTTGTCTATTTGAAAATACACTTTTACCCTTACTTATAAAACCATGTACCTGTTTCTAGTATTAGAGTCTTCGAGCTCCTTTATCTATCTTGCTCTGTGTGTGATCATTTGGCATAGCTATTGTATATGCATGGCCATTACACTTATGTATTATAGTATTGCATAGTGTAACAAGGTCTTATATTGTATTACGTCACAATACTATGAAATAATATATCATGTAATAATGTTGATAGGATGTATTAACGTACGATGTATGATAGGTGATATATGGTATTATGCATCAACATTAACACATAACTTATTATTATTGGATATGTAAAGTCAATTAACAATTGTTATAAACTATAACAAGTGGGGATGGAGGGGTTTTGGGATTGGTGTGTGGGTAGGTGGGTCAATGAGAGCCTCTATGTATGTTTTGTGCTGTATGTTCTATGTTGGACCGCCCCTCGAAAATGAGATGACTGTCCATCTCAAGGGGTTATCCATGAATAAACTTGTAAAACAGTTGCATCATTCTTTAGCATAAATTGTTCCATTGCCCCATTTGTTGAAAGCCTCCCTCACAATCGATTCACTTCTCATCTTCACACATCTCATATACATCATCGACCAGAAACCTGGCTGCGCATCACACAAAATATGCTCTTATTTACCTTTCCACCTTCATTTGAATTGTTCAATTGTTTTTGTGTTGTCAGAGATGAGCCATTAATTTATCACAATAAGTAATTGTCTCCACTTCTTGCTGTTGGCTTCATGCACTTGCTGACAATTCCATAGACCTCCCTGGCATTTGTTCAGAAGCAGATGCTTGCAAGCTCAGCCTTATTCCATATCTTCCTTTAACAGAAAGCTCCCCGACTTTCATTTTTGCAACATTGTGTACTCTCTTTCACCAAAACCCCTTTCCATGACTTAGGCATTCCCAAACTGAATTTGCTCTAATATTCTCCAGGAGCCTCGCATTCTCTAATGAGGCTCTAATATTTTCCAGGCTGACCTGGTATTCTCTAACTGAAAGTTTATATCATCAATTTTGATATAATCTACATAGAACATAGAAACACTGAAAATAGTTGCAGGATTAGGCCATTCGGCCCTTCGAGGGAACGTGCTAATTTTCCCAGGGAAATATGGTTGAAAGGCAGACACGAGTGATAAGCCAACATTCAAAGATATAGAATTTCCAAGCATGTTGGAGGAGGTGGCATTGCAATATTACTCCATTATTGCAGAAAAGAGGAAGCATATAGAAACATAGAAAATAGATGCAGGAGCTGGCCATTCGGCCCTTTGAGCCAGCACCGCCATTCAATATGATCATGGCTGATCATCCAAAAGTTCCTGCTTCCTCCCCCTATCCCTTGAATCCGTTAGCCCTAACGGAATCAAGGTTATTTCTAACTCTCTCTTCCCTGGGAAGGGGGGGGGGGGGGGGGTGGGGGGCTTTCTGGAGTGCTAGTATGGACATTGTGGGCCGAATGGATTCTTGGGCTGGTGGCTCAGTCACTCAAGCCTGTTATGCTGGCAGCTCACTCATTCACGGCTGGTGGGCTGGCAGTTGACTCACGGCTATTACTTGAAATTCCATTTCAAGCAGGGTGCAAGTCCACCAAATTCAACTGCAGTTTCTTACCACTTCAAGCAGGGTGCAAGGCCACCAAATTAAAGTGCAGTTTCATACGATTTCAAGCTGGGGGCAAGGCCACTAAAGACAGCGAGTTGAGACCTCTCCCTCCTCCATCTTGCACAGACTGAGCCACGCCCACACTTCTGGGTTTTATAGTCCCTCCCACCAGAAGGGGCGTGGCCTTCATGGCGTGATTGACAGGAGAGAGAATCTCAACATTTTTAAAACATTAATCACTGTTATTTTTAATCTATGGGAAAAATCCTTGGCACCTGATGAGCGGAAGGGGACTCTGAGTAAAATGGCCAAAAATCACAGCCGTATGTGGTAGCATTTGTTCTAAAATCAATATAAAGCGCAAACAGGAAGTGGTCAAGATTAGACTTTTAATTATATAGTAGGCAAGGCAACTTTAATTAGGCAACACAGCTTTTGCATTTCCAAACTAAAGGCAACACAGCTTTAGCATTTCCAAACCCAAGGCAACACAGCTTTAGCATTTCCAAACCAAAGGCAACACAGCTTTAGCATTTCCAAAGCAAAAGCAACACAGCTTTAGCATTTCTAAACTATATTTTCAAACCAATATACAGAACAACAGGAAGTGGTCAAGATCAGACTTTTAGTAATATAGATCTACTCCTGAAGCACACAACAAAAGCAATTCACTGTCACTCGGCACACGTACCAATAATCTAAACGCCAAGTCAAACTCAAATTCTAACAGCTTCATAAAATGCATCTGACTGGATGTGATGGCCTGACAAACAATTTCTACGCACAATGGATAACCAAAAAATAAATTGATGTTCAATTATCCATCAAATTAAAGTTGGTCTGAATCATTTCATATCCTAGATTTATTGTTTTCCCCACAATGCTGAATGTAAATCCATCACTGAGAAATAGTGTGCAAACGCACGGCACCAAGTTTTTGGTTGTCTAATATTAATTTGCTAGCTTTTTCTTTACACCCATAATGGAAAAGAAATTTAGCTGCCAAAACACATGCTAGATCCAATAATCCAATGAAAAGGATTCCGTTTGCAGAATTACAACATTTCTTGGTTACAAGCATGAAAACAAACTGCTGGAGGAGCTCAGCAGGATGCTCAGACTTCAGTCTGATGAAGGGTCACAACCCAAAACGTCATCTGTCGATTTCCTCCACAGATGTTGCCTGACCCACTGAGTTCCTCCAGCAGTTTGTTTTTTGCTCAAAATTATAGTGTTTGCAGTTTCTTGTGTCTCTACTTGGATACGTTTCAGAGATGATTAGTTCGCACATAAACAATGTAAGGTAATCATTTCAGTTTATATTTGCCAGAAATAAAGCTGTTCCTATTAACTTTTCAGATGAAGTGACAATAGGAAACGTTGACCACAGAACGTTTACTACACCTATTTCCCCCTCCTGTTTTCTGCAATATGCCCTTGAAGAAAAATAGAGGATATTTTCTTCACCATTTTATACCGATTGATTTAGATAGACAGAAGATTAGATTAGACCGAGTTGGAAAATTTAGGTCAGGGATAGGGGAATTTGTTGCAGGGAATTCAAGGATAAGGTCAGAACAATTGAGAATTGAATGAATGAATTAATTAATTAATACATTTATTAGCCATGTATTCACATACAAGGATTTGATATACAATTAGATCATATGAAAGTGGGTGTTGACATGGAAACTAGAACTGTACAGCATAAAAACAGACTTCTCTGCCCACAATGTCCATGCCGAATATAATGCCGAATTAAATTAATCTCCTCTGCCTGCTTGTGATCCATATCTCTCCATTCCCTGCAACCATGTGCGTACCCAATAGCCTCTTAAACACCGCTACCATATCAGCCTGACAGTCGATTCCAAGCATCCACTACCCTCTTTTAAAAAAACTTGCTCCGAGCATCTCCTTTAAACTTTGTTCCTCTCACCTTGTAGCTATGCCCTCCAGTCTGACATTTCTACCCTGGGATAAAGGTACTGACCCTATCTATGCCTCCTATAATTTTATATACTTCTGTTATGTTTCCCCTCAGCCTCCGATGCTCCAGAGAAAACAATTCAAGTTTGTTCTACCGCTACTTGTGCCTAATATTAAATTAAGCAATCTGAAGTGGGGTGTTAGAGGAACAACCTGATCTGAGGATAATGAAGTAGCTGCAGTTTGTAGGATGGGACATGAGTGGATAAGTCAAAGAGAAGGCTATGAGAAACAGTTGTGATTCAATAGGACCAAACAGCAAGAAAATGCCTGAAGATCAGACTTGTGGCCAACCAGCAGGTAAGGTCAATGAACTTCCAATAACATGATAGCAGTCCTGAACACATTGACAAGACCTGTTCCTGTACAAATAACCTGCACTGTTCAAAGACAAAGCTTGCATAAATTATCTCAGGGTGTTCCAAGCCATCTGACTACAATGTACAATTATAAAAGTCTCCATGCATGGGGATCACATACATATAGAATGAACTATCCAACCAACACATACAGGCCCTGACCGCATCAGAATTTAGGTAGCATACTAAAACTCAATCTAGTTCTGAGACACACAAAAGACTACATCTGTTGCAATATGAGCAAAATTCAAAGTAAAAGAGGAATTCACCAAATGTGGGGGGAATGGAAAGTCTGAAGAAAGGCCCCAACCTGAAGCATTACCTGTCCATTCATTCTACAGATGCTACATGATCTGCTGAGTTCCTCTAGTACTTTGTCATTTCTTTCTAGGAGAGATACTTTGTTCATTAGTCAAAAATACAATGCAATCATAGTACTGATTCAGCCCATTAAATCCTTGCAAAAGTAATCGTGTTATTCACATTCCCCTTTCCCAATAGCCTTGTAGCTTTTCTTTCAGTCGCATATTAATCAAATTCACCTTTTGAAGTGATGTTTAAATCTGCTTCCACGCCTTTCAGCTTTTTATTCAAATCACCCTTGATTATAGACACTTCAGTTAAATCACCTCTGGTCTGACAAGCAATCACTGTTTCCCCCATCTACCTCTGTGACAGAAGTACCCCATGTTCATACTACAGGATTCTTTTGTACCTTTGCATCTTCCCTTCAGAATTAGTTGTATAAAAGTTCAACAAACCTCTTTGCTTTTATAGACACAAAATGCTGGAGTAACTCAGCAGGACAGGCAGCATCTCTGGATAGAAGGAATGGATGACGATTTGGGTCGAGACCCTACTTCAGACTGAAGAGGGGTCTCGACCCAAAACGTCATCCATTTTTACTCTCCAGAGATGCTGCCTGACCCGCTGAGTTACTCCAGCATTTTGTGCCTATCTTGTGTGTCTTCCGAACTGAAATGCTCCATTCCAAGAAACATCCAGGCCAATCTCCTCTGTAGCCTCTCCAGTCCAATCACATCTTTTACTTTTCCCAAGATGAAAGTGGCAAATCGGAAATCCTCTGATAGACCAGATATGAAAATGACCAAAACTGAAATACAAAGAAACTGAAAAATATTTCATGAAGCAGAAATATTCCATGGACAAAGGAATATTGCAGGTTGGTTAGCATTTGGTAGATCTCTATTATTTTGATATATCTGGTAGGACTCTGCAATATAGTATGTACTAGAATGGTTTGTGTATGTTTTTAAATGCAGTTACATCTGGGAAAGGATATCCTCTTGGAAATCTCAAAACTGGTTTAGAAGCATGATGTAGTGATGACTACCACAGGAACACAAACTTAATTTACTTTCATATTAGCCCTAAGCTACATACTCCTTATTGTGAGACTGTGATCCTTGGTTCTAAACACCACAGCCAGGAAATGGATTATCCCTGCATCCATCTGTCAAGCACTGTACAGATGCATTGTGTTTCATTGAAATCACTCTTCATTTTTCCATACTCTAGAGAGTGTAGGTCTTGCACAAAATGAAACCTAGTAAGAATTGAAGAATGTAATTAGTGATCAACAGCTGCAAAACCACCCACTTCATTCCTCTTGGCAACAATACAAATGTCCCTTCAAGGGTCATGATCGTGATTTTTTTTTTCTGGAAGAATTGAACAATGGTATTTTTAGAGCCCAGAATGATAATTATACACATTCACTGAAGACAACATCCAACAGATAAATAATGTTGTTCCTTAACCAGTCATTATTTATTTCTCCTTAATCAGCTGACTGATGTCACATGTTTAAGAATAAGGGACAAGGATGAGGAAAACAAAATTCAGCCAGAGAGTTGTGAATCTGTGGAATTCTCTGCCACAGAATGCAGTGGAGGCCAATTCTCTGGATGTTTTCAAGAGAGAGTTACTGTAGATTTAGCTCTTAGGGCTAAGGGAATCAAGGGGTATGGGGAAAAAGCCGGAACAGGGTACTGATTTTGGATGATCAGCCATGATCATATTGCCAGTCCTCCGACTGGAAGTCTGTGCAGAGAGTGGTGAGGACAGCGGAGAAAATCATCGGGACCTCTCTCCCCTCAATCGGGGATATTGCGACCAAACGCTGTGTGTCTAAGGCCAGCAGTATTATAAAAGACCCCACACATCTCCATCACGGACTGTTCACTCTGCTGCCCTCGGGAAAAAGATACCGCAGCATAAGGAGCAGAACATCAAGGTTCTGCAACAGCTTCTTCCCACGAGCCATCAGACTCCTGAATGCCATGTAATGGGCTGCCACTATTGTCTATTTATCCTTTTCACCCATGCCTATCCTTCGGTTAATTTATTGTGTTGCACAGGGAGCCAAATGCAACGTAATTTCGTTTGGAACTGCATGTATCAATGTATTTCTAAATGACAATAAAGTTTGTTTGACTTTGACTTGACTTGATATTGAATGGCTGTGCTGGCTCGATGGGCTGAATGGCCTACTCCTGCACCTATTTTCTATGTTTCTATATTTCCGTAGCATGTGGAGTAACAAAATCAGTGTCACTCAGTTGGTCAGGTCACAATCAGCACCAAATGTGCATCACTGTGGAAGCACGCAGGCAGATTAAAGTGCAGATTTGATTCCATGCCAAGCTCAGCGTTAATGAGTAAGACATTTAGAAATCCAGGGACGGCCTGGCAGGGGAGTAGTGCAGGGTGCTGAGGCATCAACAATAGCGGTAGCTTGATTTGCAAGTATATTAATTAATTTCATAACACTCTAAAATACAGTGCAGTCATGCTTTGCAAAGATTGATGCATTGGTTTGTAAACAGGAAGGACAAATGCATAGAAAGGAATAATAGCTCGTGTGGATTCACCAAAATAAATAAAACTGCATGATAAATATACATTCACCCTCATGTAATGAGTTACAAAATCAATACTACAAATTCTATTTTTACAAAAATTCAACTTACGTGCTTGCAACTATGGTTACAGTTGACCTGAACTCAAAGAAAGCACTTGTGGTTCCTGTTCTTGCCTACCTTTGAAGAAACAAAGTGTGGGTTACAATTTATTTTAATTTTAAATGATTGCTTTACAATCTTCATCTCAGAATCAGAATCAGAATCAGATTTTATTCGCCAAGTATGTTTTGCAACATACGAGGAATTTCACTGTATACAGTACCCTGAAAATGCAACATGTATCTGGTGGGGAAAAAAAGCTGTAAAATACAGCCCTTAAAATATACTGGTAGCCTTGTGACAAAATCTAATTTACTTCCAGCCTTTTTGTTTTCCCGGAATTTAGCTTTTGTTCAGAAATCTGATTATTCTACCTCACTTCAAATACTAATGCTTAGTTAATACACTCTTAGCAATGGAGCAGATATCCCCCACACTCCAAAGTCGTACAGGTTTGTCGGTAATTGGCTTGGTAAATGTCCGTAGTGGGTGTAGGATAGTGTTAATGTGCGGGGATCGCTGGTTGGCCCTGTGGATCGAAGGGTCTGTTTCTGCGCTGTATCTCTAAACTAAACTATCTTGTGAAGAGAAACTAAAAAAAACATCACCCATTCCTTCTCTCCAGAGATGCTACCTGTCCCGCTGAGTTACTCCAGCATTTTGTGTCTATCTTTGGTGTAAAGCAGCATCTGCAGTGCCTTCCAACACACGAGAAACTGACAACTGACACTACCCTCGGAATTATTATTATCACAATTTTCTCCGCTTACTTTAACCATATAACCATATAACAATTACAGCATGGAAACAGGCCTTCTCGGCCCTTCCAGTCCATGCCGACCATTTATTTTCCCCTAGTCCCATCTACCTGCACTTAGACCATACCCCTCCATTCCCTTCCCGTCCATATACCTATCCACTTTACTTTTAAATGTTAAAATCGATCCTGCCTCCACCACTTCTGCTGGAAGATTATTCCACACAGCCACCACTCTCTGAGTAAAGAAGTTCCCCCTCATGTTACCCCTAAACGTCTGTCCCTTAATTCTCATGTCATGCCCTCTTGTTTGAATCTTCCCTACCCTCAATGGGAAAAGCTTATCCACGTCAATTCTGTCTATCCCTTTCATCATTTTAAAGACCTCAATCAAATCCCCCCTTAACCTTCTGCGCTCCAAAGAATAAAGACCTAACTTGTTCAACCTCTCTCTGTAACTTACTTTCTTACTTGTATCCAACTTGATTTGTTATCTAAGCTTGCTTCCACAAGCAGACATCGTCTATGGTTTGTTTTTTGATTTATTTGTATGGTTTATAGTTTTCTCAGCTTTACATGGCATTTTTTACATCATATTATCCCAGGGATGCACAGTATTTCATTTTCAGCATAATAAAAGCTACAGCAGTAGGCAGTATTGATTAAGCAGAAAGGATCACAGATACATCGGTGAGGAACATGGCCTGATGCATGGGAAGCGATAGAAAGTAAAGCCTTCAAAAGAGGAGACAGAGAAAATGGAACAAATAGGACATTGAAGGGAGGACTGAAAAAAGTCACAGCAGCTGAATCTTCCATTGAGGTCCTGTGCAGAAGCATATCCCTCATGTCATGACCAAGAAATCCATGAATTTGGAAGCCATTTTCAAGGAAACTTCCTGAATTCAGTAACAAAAAGAAAATAAGCCATTGCCATAGCACAAGTAAAGGGCCTGTCCCAACAGCAGGCAACTCTATGCGATGAACGCGATCAAACCGGCAGCGGGGGCCGCGCGGAGGTCGGGTGATCCCCTGTACAGGGCCGTTCCCACCAGCATGCGCCTGCATGCGGCAAGCGCAACTAAACCGGCAGCAGGGGCCGCGCGGAGGTTGGGTGAGTGGCGCAACGTGGCACAAAGCGAGGCGAACTTGGAGCAAGTCCAAGGTAAGTTCACCAGGACTTAGAGGGGCACACAGAGAGGGGCACCGAGACACACACACACATACAGGGCCATGGAGCCACACACATAGAGGGTCACGGAGGCACTTACAAATAGGTTCACGGAGGCACGATGTCCGGGCGGTGTGTAAATGTCGAGGCGACTGCGAGCCGACAAGCCATTGCCGCGCGGAATTTTTGGACATAGTCGGTTTTTCTGAGCCCCGCGCGGTGTCGGGACGAACCCGGGACGAACTCCGCACAATTCCGCACGTCTCCGGCGATCAAAGTGGGACCGGCCCCGCGACACCGGACGGCTCAAGCGACCACGTTAGGTCGCGCTAATCGCATAGAGTTGCATGCTGGTGGGACAGGCCCTTAACCCTAAACTTGCAACTTCTATGAGGGCCAGCAGACTCTAAACCGTGGGAAAGAGGAGTTTGGGGCAAATGCAAATGTATGATCAATAATTGCATTGCACAGCAAAGAATAATTAGTGCCTGTTGTCTGATTGGACTTACTTAAACTACTGTTATTTTGTTTTGATTCAGAAGGACTTTCAGATGAAGACAAAACCAGCTGTGATATTTCAAGTTGCTCGATCTGAAGTGAGTAACACTTTGAAAGTAATTTTCCATCTTAAATGGTGAATGCAAAATGTTTATCCCTACTGGCTGAAAATCTATTTTCTATTTCATACCCTGCACATCTTAGCCATGGTAAATTCACAAAATTATATAGGTTGCCTGATATAATGAATAGTTAGCATAGCCCTGTAATACACAAGAATCATAAAATAGTAGAATGGTACAGCACAGAAACAGAACCTCTTAGTTGATTGTGTCCATGGCTATCTCGGATAATCCCATCTGCCTGTATTAGAACCACATCCCTCTACCCCATTCCTTTCTAAGTACCTGTCCAAGTGCCTTTTAAAAGTTGTAATTTTATTTGTCTCTCCCACCTCCTCTGGCAGCTCAATCCAGAGCACCACCACGTTTGTGCAGAGACCCCGATTCAATCCTGACTACAGTTGCTGTCTATATCGAGTTTGTACGTTCTCCCCATGACTGCATTGGTTTTCCCTGGGTACTCTGGTTTCATCCCACGTTCCAAAGAGGCACACGTTTGTAGGTTAATTGGCTTTGGTAAAAAATTGTAAATTGTCCCCGGTGTTTAATGTGTGCTTGTGTAATGGAGATCACTGGTCAGCGTGGATTCGGTGGGCAAAAGGGCCTGTTTCTCTGCTGTATATTTAAACTAAACTAAATACCACTCTCTGTGGAAAACTTACATAGAAACATAGAAACATAGAAATTAGGTGCAGGAGTAGGCCATTCGGCCCTTCGAGCCTGCACCGCCATTCAATATGATCATGGCTGATCATCCAACTCAGTATCCCGTACCTGCCTTCTCTCCATACTCTCTGATCCCCTTAGCCACAAGGGCCACATCTAACTCCCTCTTAAATATAGCCAATGAACTGGCCTCAACTACCCTCTGTGGCAGAGAGTTCCAGAGACCCACCACTCTCTGTGTGAAAAAATTCCTTCTCATCTCGGTCCTAAAGGATTTCCCCCTTATCCTTAAGCTGTGACCCCTTGTCCTGGACCTCCCCAACATCGGGAACAATCTTCCTGCATCTAGCCTGTCCAACCCCTTAAGAATCTTGTAAGTTTCTATAAGATCCCCTCTCAATCTCCTAAATTCTAGAGAGTATAAACCGAGTCTATGCAGTCTTTGTTCATAAGACAGTCCTGACATCCCAGGAATCAGTCTGGTGAACCTTCGCTGCACTCCCTCTATGGCAATAATGTCCTTCCTCAGATTTGGAGACCAGAACTGTACGCAATACGCCAGGTGTGGCCTCACCAAGACCCTATACAACTGAAGTAGAACCTCCCTGCTCCTATACTCAAATCCTTTTGCTATGAAGACTTCTTAGATCTACTTTAAATTTCTCCCCTCTTGCCACAAACCCGTGCCCTCTAGTTTCATAACAAAGATAAACGCAAAAAGCTAGAGTAACTCAGCGGATCAGACAGCATCTCCGGAGAAAAGGAATAGGTGAAGTTTGGGGTCGAGACCCATCTTTAAACTGCCTGCTCTGTGAAAAAGACTCTGACTATCGATCCTATAAATATCTCTCACAGTTTTATAAAACTCTAGTTTCCTAAATTCCAGCGTGAATAATCCCAGCCTATCCAATCTATCATAACCACAGCCCTCCAATACGGGAAACAACATGATGAATCTCTTCTGCACTCTTTCCACCAATACCACATCCATTGTATAGTATGGCTGCAACATAATGCTCCAACTCTTACTCAATACTAGGATGTACTGTATGAAGGCACACATATCAAATGCTCATTTCACTGCATTTTCACATTCATAGAGTGGGCTGCTGTAAGCCAAAGACAAAGGGCATTTTGCACTTGGGTCTCATGATGTCTGCCGCACTTTAAAAGTTTAAGAAGAGATGCCTGATCTGGTCCCAGATCATGGTTTCTGGTGCCGAAAACCACACTTTACATTGGTCAACATTGCATGATATCGTGCTTCTCATCGCATCCCCCTCCCACATTAATGGTGTAAGCTATTTTTTCTATTAAGTCGGAAATTCTATTAACAGGTTCCTATGAAATCGTGGCCTTCTCACTTTAAACTTATGTCTTGTGTTTTTTGATTCCCCTGCCTTGGGTAAAATAATCTGTGTTTGTTATCTATTCCTTTCATGATTTTACACACCTCTATAAGATCACACTCTGCCTTCCTGGCTCCAAGGAATGGTCCTAGCCTGCCCAACCTTTCTCTATCAATCAGCCCCTCAAGTCCTGGCAACATCATCTTAAATCATCTCTGCACTCCTTCCAGCTTGACAACATTCTTCCTGCAGCAGGGTGACCAAAACAGAACCCAAAACGGGACCTTACCAATGTGTTGTGCAATGGTAACATAACGTACCAACTTCTGCACCCTGACTGATGAAGGCCAATGTATCATAAGCCTTCTTGACCACTCTATCTACCTATGATTCCATTTTCAGTAAACTATGTAACTGTATTCCTAGAACCCCGCTCTACAACACTCCCCAGGGCCCTATCATTCACAGTGAAGGTTCTGCCCTGGTTTGACTTCCCAAAATATAACACATCACACGTAATTTTGGATAACTATCTTCTCTGTCTACGATACCACCGACTTTAGTGTACTCTGCAAACTTCTTAATCATACCTTGTACATTCTCATTCAAATCATTGAAATAATCTACAAAGAGCAATGGGCCCAACACCACAGAGCACAAACAATCAGGAACTTTTGAACTAATTACCATGCACTACTGTCTTTAAGAATCATTGTTTCCTTTTGTACCCAAATTTTTGTTTTAATACTTTCTTCACTTGACTTCTGATGCAAGCCCTGTGGGAGATATAAATATTAACAGGGCCTGTGGTAATATGTTAACAAAATTAAAGTTTCAGTTCCACTCCAAAAGTATACATGTTATGTATATTGATAGAACTGAGGAAATGTAACAGTTTCATGATCCACTGGTGTATAAATATTTTAAAGATATGAAAGTGTAGATCAATTTCAACAACATGAAGCGTGTGACTGGATTGCTGACCTCCGCAATATCTGTTTGCATTAGTTACAGAGGTAGAACTGATGAGCAAAATGCAGAGGACATCTATCAATGAAATAATCACACATTCTTAAAATTATCCCCAACAAAACTAACACCATTCATAACATTTGAAGAGGAAGAGAAAAGCTGAAGGACAAAATGCTTGAGCAACCACATGGTCTTCCATAAGGAAATTACTGATTTTAGGGAGCTGATTTTAGAAGGTTGTTAAATTCAAGTTATGTTATAGATTTCCCCATGGCATTAATGTCCTTTGATTATCATTGTATGGTGCATTGACTTGTATGTTTCAAAGCTCGTTTTATCACTGGAACACTTAAATACCATAACAACTCAGCAAACATTCCCATTTAGCAGTAGTGTAATTAGCCATTGGCTTAGCTATGTTAATACCAGGGCTTAGTTCTATTCATTTGTCATTACCACTCTCGGATATGAGTGAACTTCACTTTCTGTGGTCATCATCTATTCTGCATATATCAGCAAAACACACATTCAGCTAGTAAGTAGTAGAATTAGAGTTACAGGATTCAAATGAATGAGGGTGATAATTCAAAAGTCTAGTATAATTTGCCAGTGAAGATACATTTATTTTAAATTATCAACTATTATTTCACTTTAGCATCAATATTAAAAGTATACCATTCAAATGCAAAGTTCCTATGCAATGATTTGCTTTACTTGCTCCTTTTTGGACTCAGATAGTTTAATTTGCAGAGACTATCAACAATCCAATAGTTCTCCCTTTAGCACCTGGAAATAGTTTCAAGCATTCCCACTTCAAGAATGACAATGCACTCTGGACACCTCTCTCTAGGCAGTGCATCACATAAATTGCATTGGATTATTTTCTATTGCCTCCAAGCAAGAGCTGCTGAAATCATCGGTTGTTGTTACAGTTTGGCCAGTTTCATGCTGTGGTCTCCTGGGATTGGGTTGAAATTTCAGTAACCCATTTCTCTTGCATGCTGTCTGAAGGAGGAGACCTTCCTCCCATCTGTTTGGACAATTCAAAACCCGTTCCAAGAATTTGACAGGCTTTAGTGCAAAGCAGTGAGGTAATGCACTCTTCCAGCCAAGCTGAATACTTAATACAAGATGCAAGCCAGCATCTTGCAGTAATTTTTGAACAAAAAGAACATTCTGCTCTCAAAGTATGATTCAAAATGGAGAAATTTTGGTGTGAATTTTGGGGTGAAATATAAAGCTGCAACAAAATCTATATAATTCTGAACCAACCTGACAAAGTGATACATAGAAAACATTAAAAATAGGTGCAGGAGGAGGACATTCGGCCCTTCGAGCCAGCACCGCCATTCATTCATGGCTGATCATCCCCTATCAATAACCCGTGCCTGCCTTCTCCCCATATCCCTTGACTCCACTAGCTCCTAGAGCTCTATCTAACTCTCTCTTAAATCCATCCAGTGACTAGGTCTCCACTGCCCTCTGTGGCAGGGAATTCCATAAATTCACAACTCTCTGGGTGAAAAAGGTTTTTCTCACCTCAGTCTTAAATTACCTCCCCTTTATTCTAAGACTGTGACCCCTGGTTCTGGACTCGCCCAACATTGGGAACATTTTTCCTGCATCTAACTTGTCCAGTCCTTTTATCATTTTATATGTTTCTATGAGATTCCCCCTCATCCTTCTAAACTCCAGTGAATACAAGCCTAGTCTTTTCAATCAGTGAATACAGTCTCCCCATCCCAGGGATCAATCTCGTGAACCTACGCTGCACTGCCTCAATCACAAGGATGTCCTTCCTCAAATTAGGAGACCAAAATTGTACACAATACTCCAGATGTAGTCTCACCAGAGCCCTATACAACTCCAGAACTCTTTACTCCTATTCTGAAATCCCCTTGTTATGAAGGCCAACATTCCATTAGCTTTCTTCACTGCCTGCTGTACCTGTAAGCCAACTTTCAGTGACCGGTGTACAAGGACGTCCAGGTCTCGCTGCACCTCCCCCTTACCTAACCTAACCCCATTGAGATAATAATCTGCCAGTTGGGGGGAGGGACTCAAATAGAGAAAGCTAGTAGACAGTGTGTGAGGCGGGAGGCAGAGAAGAGAAGCACTCAGACCCAACATGTAGGGGAGAAAGAAGAAAAAGATAATAAACAGAGAATAAGAGGTGGTGGGTTTCTTAAATGTGTGAGCAGAGAGACAGAGGGATGTAAAATGAGGGTAGAAGCAATAGGTATCAAGGTGAAAAGTAAAAGTGGCAGGCAGACAAATCCAGGGCAAAAATCAAAAAGGGCCACTTTTCAATATAATTGTATAAGGGGTAAGAGTGTTGTAAAACCAAGCCTGAAGGCTTTGTGTCTCAATGCAAGGAGCATTCGTAATAAGGTGGATGAATTGAATGTGCAGATAGTTATTAATGAATATGATATAGTTGGGATCACGGAGACATGGCTCCAGAGTGACCAAGGCTGGGAGCTGAACATCCAGGGATATTCAATATTCAGGAGGGATAGACAGAAAGGAAAAGGAGGCGGGGTAGCGTTGCTGGTTAGAGAGGAGATTAACGCAATAGAAAGGAAGGACATTAGCTTGGAGGATGTGGAATCGATATGGGTAGAGCTGCGAAACACTAAGGGGCAGAAAACGCTAGTGGGAGGGTTACACAAAAAGCTGGAGAAACTCAGCAGGTGCAGCAGCATCTAAGGAGCGAAGGAGATAGGCGACGTTTCGTGTCGAGACCCTTCTTCAGACTGAAGAAGGGTCTCAACCCGAAACGTCGCCTATCTCCTTCGCTCCTTAGATGCTGCTGCACCCGCTGAGTTTCTCCAGCTTTTTGTTTAACCCTCGATTCTCCAGCATCTGCAGTTCCTTCTTTAACAAAACGCTTGTGGGAGTTGTGTACAGGCCACCTAACAGTAGTAGTGGAGTTGGGGATGGCATCAAACAGGAAATTAGAAATGCGTGCAACAAAGGTAAAGCAGTTATAATGGGTGACTTCAATCTACATATAGTTTGGGTGAATCAAATTGGCAGGGGTGCTGAGGAAGAGGATTTCTTGGAATGTATGCGGGATAGTTTACTAAACCAACATGTAGAGGAACCAACGAGAGAGCAGGCTATTCTAGACTGGGTATTGAGTAATGAGGAAGGGTTAGTTAGCAGCCTTGTTGTGTGTGGCCCCTTGGGCAAGTGTGACCATAATATGGTTGAGTTCTTCGTTAGGATGGAGAGTGACATTGTTAATTCAGAAACATGGGTTCAGAACTTAAAGAAAGGTAACTTTGAGGGTATGAGACATGAATTGGCCAAGATAGACTGGCAATTAATTCTTAAAGAGTTGACGGTGGATATGCAGTGGAAGGCATTTAAAGACTGCATGGATGAACTACAACAATTGTTCATCCCAGTTTGGCAAAATAATAAATCAGGGAAGGTAGTGCATCCGTGGATAACAAGGGAAATCAGGGATAGTATACAAACAAAAGATGAAGCATACAAATTAGCCAGAAAAAGCAGTCTATCAGAGGACTGGGAGAAATTCAGTCGAGCAGAGGAGGACAAAGGGCTTAATTAGGAAAGGGAAAATAGATTACGAAAGAAAACTGGTAGGGAACATAAAAACTGACTGCAAAAGTTTTTATAGATATGTGAAGAGAAAGAGATTAGTTAAAACAAATGTAGGTCCTTTACAGTCAGAAATAGGTGAATTGATCATGGGAAACAAGGACATGGCAGACCAATTGAATAACTACTTTGGTTCTGTCTTCACTAAGGAAGACATAAATAATCTGCCGGAAACAGCAGGGGACCGGGGGTCAAATGAGATGGAACTGAGTGAAATCCAGGTTAGCCGGGATGCGGTGTTAGGTAAATTGAATGGATTAAAGGCCAATAAATCCCCAGGGCCAGATAGGCTGCATCCCAGAGTACTTAAGGAAGTAGCCCCAGAAATAATGGATGCACTAGTGATCATTTTTCAAACCTCTTTATATTCTGGAGTAGTTCCTGAGGATTGGAGGGTAGCTATTGTAACCCCACTTTTTAAAAAGGGAGGGAGAGAGAAAACGGGGAATTAGACCAGTTAGTCTAACATCGGTAGTGGGGAAAATGCTAGAGTCAGTTATTAAAAATGGGATAGGAGCACTTTTGGAAAGTGGTGAAATCATTGGACAAAGTCTGCATGGATTTCTGAAAGGTAAATCATGTCTGACGAATCTATAGAATTTTTCGAGGATGTAACTAGTAGAGTGGATAAGGGAGAACCAGTGGATGTGTTATATCTGGACTTTCGGAAGACTTTCGACAAGGTCCCACATAAGAGATTAGTATGCAAACTTAAAGCACACGGTATTGGGGGTTCAATATTGATGTGGATAGACAACTGGCTGGCAGACAGAAAGCAAAGAGTAGGAGTAAACGGGTCCTATTCAGAATGGCAGGCAGTGACTGGTGGGGTGCCGCAAGGCTCAGTGCTGAGACCCCAGCTATTTACAATATATATTAATGATCTGGACGAGGGAATTGAATGCAACATCTCCAAGTTTGCGGATGACACGAAGCTGGGGGGCAGTGTTAGCTGTGAGGAGGATGCTAGGAGGATGCAAGGTGACTTGGATAGGTTGAGTGAGTGGGCAAATGCATGGCAGATGCAGTATAATGTGGATAAATGTGAGGTTTTCCACTTTGGTGGCAAAAACAGGAAAGTAGACTATTATCTGAATGGTGGCCGATTAGGAAAAGGGGAGATGCAACGAGACCTGGGTGTCATGGTACACCAGTCATTGAAAGTAGGCATGCAGGTGCAGCAGGCAGTGAAGAAAGCGAATGGTATGTTAGCATTCATAGCAAAAGGATTTGAGTATAGGAGCAGGGCGGTTCTACTGCTGTTGTACAGGGTCTTGGTGAGACCACACTTGGAGTATTGCATACAGTTTTGGTCTCCAAATCTGAGAAATGACATTCTTGCCATAGAGGGAGTACAGAGAAGGTTCACCAGACTGATTCCTGGGATGTCAGGACTTTCATATGAAGAAACACTGGATAGACCCGGCTTGTACTCGCTAGAACTTAGAAGATTGAGGGGGTTCTTATAGAAACTTACAACATTCTTAAGGGATTGGACAGGCTAGATGCAGGAAGATTGTTCCCGATGTTGGGGAAGTCCAGAACATGAGGTCACAGTTTAAGGATAAAGGGGAAGTCTTTTAGGATCGAGATGAGAAAAACATTTTTCACACAGAGAGTGGTGAATCTGTGGAATTCTCTGCCACAGAAGGTAGTTGAGGCCAGTTCATTGGGTATATTTAAGAGGGAGTTAGATGTGGCCCTTGTGGCTAAAGGTATCAGGGGGTATGGAGAGAAGGCAGGTACAGGATACTGAGTTGGATGATCAGCCATGTTTATATTGAATGGCGATGCAGGCTCGAAGGAAAATAGGGCACCTATTTTCTATGTTTCTATGCCCCCTTGTTTTTGCCACCTCACATTTATCTATATTATACTGCATCTGCCACACATCTGCCCACTCACTCAACCCGTCCAGGTCACCCTGCAACCTCCTAACATCCTCTTCACAGTTCACACTGCCACCCAGCTTTTGTGTCATCCGCAAACTTGCTAGTGTTGCTCCTAATTCCAAATCATTAATATATAAGGTAAACAGTTGCGGCCCAACACTGAGCCTTGCAGCGCTCCACTCGCTAATGCCTGCTATTCTGAAAAGGACCCGTCCACTCCTACTCTTTGCTTCCCGTCTTCCAACCAATTTTCTATCCATGTCAACACCCTATCCCCTGATACATATATATCAGAAAAATAGATTAAAAAGTGAAGCCAAAAAGGCATTGCAACATTACTAAAGAGAAAGTGTGGCAGAAATGTGGAATCAATAATTCTTCTTTTTTGCATTGGATTAGAAAATATTTGAAATGTTTTTCAACAGAACTGATAGCCTACTGGATTTCCATAAATAAAATAATTGTGTGTGAATGATATGCATTATCCTTTAGAAAACATAGTTATGTTTGTGCAGTATCTACTGTATCCCACAACCATGTCAACGACATCAGGCTGAGGAGTGCAGAGATTAATATTTATATGGATGATGTCACCTTTAATAAGCAGGTGCAAAATGATTTAACTATTTGGAAGTGTAAAGTGTTATATTGAATATTAATTTGTTATTGATAATTTTTCGATACCCCAGTTAGTGAGTACCACACTAACAGCATACATATGCGAGGTTCAGTTGATGTTAGCGTGTGAGAGACAGAAAAAAACTATTTTAAAATATCCAATTAAAAGTAAATTTTTTGGGCAGAGCAAAACTTTTCTTTTGTAGAGGAAGTAACTACAGATGCTGATTTACACCAAAAATAGACACAAAATGCTGGAGTAACTCAACAGGACAGGCAGGATCTCTGGAGAGAAGGAAAAGGTGACATTTTAGGTAGAGACTCGGCGTCAGACTGAGGGTCAGGGGAGAGGGAGACACAGAGATATGGAAAGTTAAGGTGTGAATTTTTGTGTGTTTTTTTAAATCTCCACATATGAATAAATATTCCTTTGCACACTCGACCCGAAACTCCACCCAAGATATGTTACAAAGAGTTCATCTGCCTTAGGTTGTGGGTGATTAGTCCATGGGTCACCTGTTCTAATGAAATTGTAACGAGATGCATCTGCCACAGGTAATTGATGAGAACTAGGTTAAGTACATTTATCCCTTGCGGTATTTCCCTTACCACCTATTATATTCAATCAACATGCCACACTGCATATTCAATCTGGTAGCTGTGTACATCGGAACTTGAGCAATGCTATTTAGCCACATGGTGACAGATATTGAGCACCCACCCATAGTACAATTTGTGCCCTTGCTGTTTTTCATCACAGAGGAGTACTGATGGATTATTTGTGTGACGGTGGTAGATCAAAATCAGAATCACAATGACAATCAGAATCACACTTTATTCGCCCAGTATGTTTTGCAACATACGGGGAATTTCATTGGCCAGTTCAGTCATACAATTAAAAGTAACAGACACCGAAAAGCACATTTTAACATGAACATCCACCACAGTGACTCCTACACATTCCTCGCTGTGATGGAAGGCGAAATAAAGTTCAAGTCCTTCCCTTAGTTCTTCCTCGGTCGTGGGCTCGAGCCCCCGTTGACGGGATGATCTTGACTCTCGTAGTCGGCGGCGTTTGGGCCCTCCGTATCGAGGCAATCAAGCTCCCGCACAGGGGGATGTCAGCTCCCCCGTGCCAGGCGATCGAACCTCGCTTCGGGGCTGGTCGAACCTTCCACGACGTTGGAGCTCCCGACTGCGAGCCCTTGGTGTTGGTTCCGCGGTGGTCGTGGTGGGGTGAGCGATCCCAGGCAAGGGATCAGCTCCGATGTTAAGTCCACGCCCCGCGGTGGGGCTCACGACAGTCCGAGGAGGCTTCCAGCTCCATCGATGGTAGGCCGCTGAGCCCGGTGAATGTGATCCGAAAATCAATCACATCTCCGGGACGGTAAGAACCTGGAAAAAAAGTTTCCCCCGATCCCCTCCCCCCACATAAAACAAACCGAAGAACATTAAAACAAAAACTTTTAGCAAACTAAAAAATAACAAAAAGAGTGAAAAGACGAACAGACTGCCGGCAGGGCAGCCATCGCCCCGGCGCAACTGGTGGTAAAAAAGACAACGAAGAGGAGGTTTCCTTGCTTATATTTTACTCAATGCCATGAGACTTCATAGGGCCAATGTTCAGGGATCCCTGGACCAGAATACCACTCTGCTGACCACTCTGATAGGTCTGTCCTGCTGGCGAGGCAGGAGGCACAAAGGCGTTGTGATGGACGAGTCCTGCAGATGGCATAAAGGTATGATTTAGTGAGGAAGACATTGTCAGACTGTTGGATGGATGGTCTGTGGGAGAACTCTCTCAATTTTATGCACATGTCCACAGATCTATGTAAGGAAGACTTTGTGAAGTCGATTGGGTGAGGAACAACTTTGTTGTGTTCAAGTTCAGTGCCTAGGTCAATGCCATTTGGTCTGGTTTTATTCTTTCTCTGTTTCAACATAGAAATGTACTAACTGAATGGATTGCAAGGTCATATAGTAGAGGCCAGTATGAATAAAGCACACTGACAGGTCAAGCATTACATTAATGTCAGCCTGGGTAAAGATGACACATTTCTAGCCTTGAAGGGCATGCGTGAACCACGTGGGTTTTTCAAGAATCAACAATTACATGTTCAAAAAATCTAGTTTACCCATTATCAGATTTTTAAAAAAATCCAGGTTATTAATTAAATTTAAACACCACAGATGCCAAGGGGGAATTTGAAATCCGCGATTTTTAATTCAACCCTCTAAATCAATAGCCTAGTAATTCAACCAACAGTTTTGGTCGTCCCCTCAAATGCGCAGCATCAAGTGTTTTTGAAGTGACCTGCAGGGTACCTCGCCCTAAGTCGTTGAAACCACTGGAATACTGCACATCATCTTACCTTCATCATACGATTCGATGTGCTTTACACATTTCGCCTTGTGCAGCCCCGTCGCTGGATCTGCTCAGGTTACCAATGGTTTAAGCTGCTGCTCTAATAAGCAGTAGGTGGTCCCAGTAGAGAAAAATATGAATTCAGCCCACAGAAGAGAGGCCGATTGACATACTTCAGATCCAGTAAGGTTGGTATATAATCAAATCAAGGTGAAGGGAGAAGGTAGAAGATAATGAATAGAGATACATGTGTTAACGAGGAGAGGGGTTCCAGAACCTGTGGGCTCCTCAATGGGGATGGTAACGTTGACCTAACAAAATGCTGAATGGGCTGGAATGGATTGGTAGCCAAGATGTCTCTCAGACAGAGGAAGCAGAGCTAGATTTCAGTGCTGATATCTGAGCAGCTGGTCAGCTGGGGTTGATCCAAATATTGCGTGGGAGGCCAGAGTATTTGCTGGGCTATTTTCAATATGAACGGCCAAAGAAAATCATGTGCTTAAAAACATTTTAAGGATCTGCCCTTCAGTTCCACTGTGAATGATTCTTCGCATTTCAACATTTGTTTGGATAAATTATTTATGGAGACAATTTAGTTTTTAATCTCATGTGGAAATTCAAATTGAAAAATTGATTCCGAACTTTTAAAATGTGCTGGCGTTTAATTGGAAAGTGATTTTAACCTAGGCTTTAATCCATTTAATAGTAATCCTACTTTTGACTATTCTTCACAGTATTTTAGTTCAGTTTAGAGATACAGCGTGGAAACAGGCCCTTTGGTCCACCGAGTTTGCACCAACCAGCAATTGCCCTAGCACTAGTTCCATCCTACACACGAAGGACAATTTACAGAAGCTAATTAACATGCACGTCTTTGGAATGTCCTCAGATGTCCTAGAATGGAAAGCTTCATCCTGGGAGCAGATGTGGCAGAGACAGAGAAATTGAGAGTAAGGGATAGCTTCTTTGCAAGAGGCAGGGTGGGAGAAACTGTAGTCCAGAAAACTGTGGGAGTCAATAAGTTTGTAGTAGACGTCACTCAATAGTTTGTCTCCTGCGATGCAGACAGAGAGATCAAGAAAGGGGAGAGAGATGTTAGAGATAGTCCAAGTTAATTCGAGGCAGGGTGGAAGTTAATGACTACATTAATGAAATTAATCAGTTCTGCACGGGTGCAGGAGGCAGCCCCAATGGAGTTATTGTTGTAGCGGAGAAAGATGGTGTCAATGTACATTGGGAACAATAATTGTTCGATGTAACTGACAAGGCGGCAGACTCAGCTGGGGCTCATGCAAGTGCCCATGTCTATTCCTTCAACATGGAGAGAGTGAGACGAGTCAAAAAAAGTTTTACTTCGGAGTCACATGAGTGATTCCGTGAAGAAGGCCCGCCAGGCCGCATGCGCACCAGTATGTCAGCTGCATTGGCGCAAGCACCAGTCTGGCAGGACACAGCTCCTGCCGGTGGTAAGTTAAACTTAAAAGGTAAGTTTTTTTTTTTTACTTACCAGGGGTTTTTAAGCAGGAGCCTCTTTTTACAGAGGTTTTTTCCTACCAGTTTCGCACCCTGACAAGTTGCCGGTTATGGACTGTGGGGAAATTCCAGGGGGTCAGCAGCTCCCAGCCTGTGGGATGCCGTTGGAACGGCAAGGAAGCAACGCTGGAGCCACTGATGGTGGGGTCAGTGGCTCACAGACGTTGGTCCCCAGTCAAGAAATTACTGGGACTCATTCAGCCCTATTTGGACTCAGGTGAGTCGGGCTATAAAGGGTTTCTCCTTATAATAAAAAGTATGCATTTTATAGTGTTTTTTCTTTAAGTAAAAGCTAAAGGCAAAGTAAAAACTTATTGTCATATGTTCTGACAATGTTATAATTGTTTAAGCACAGGTTGCTATGAAATATTTTTACTCTTCACAGGTAAAGCTGTACACTAAATGTTGATTTAGTGAGCTTACACAGCAATAGCGGGGCCTATGGGGCAGGCCACGCCAGCAGCGCCTGACAGGGTTGCTTCATGTGTGAAGTACCAGCCTACGGGAGAGCCGTGCCAGCAGCACCTGATACAGGGCTGTTTCATTTGTGACATTACCGGCCTATGGGAGAGCCGTGCCAGCAGCGCATGACTGGGCTGCTTCATGTGTGAAGTACCGGCCTACGGGAGAGCCATGCCAGCAGCGCCTGATGCGGGGCAGTTTCATGTCAAAAAGCGCCGGCCTTTATGAAAGGCGGCGCCAGCAATGCCTGCGCAGGGTTGCTCAAATTCACACATATCTACTCGACCACAGTCGGGAGATGATTCTCCGCCGGGGCTAGAGAGCAAGGCCCACGGAGTCGAGGGTGAATTCCTCACCGGGGCTGGATAGTGCGTTGAAATGGCTATCCTAAATACAGCAACTGTTGTATACAGTGCTACAAAGGTCTCCCTCTCAGAAGCAGAGACCAAGGTGGGTCAATATCCTGCTGACACTGAGTCTCAGGGTATGGCCGTGGGGCATACCCAAAGGGATGAAGGGCACATGTCAGAGGTACCTTTCCTGACAATAAAGTTGCCATCCCAGTAGAATATTCTATTGGGTTAAGGCCAATGGGTTCGTATCAGTATTTGTATCCTGCCTGTTAGGGTTGCCTATGAATCACCCTCTCTGAGGAGGGAAAAGGAAAAGGTCAAGATGACTCCGGGCTCTAAAAATGTCAATAGAACATACTCAAGCACATATGTGCCGGCAGTGAACAATGCCAACAGGGGGATGTGAGATCCTGCCGCTGAATCAGTTATTCAGGTAGGTCTATTCTACAGGGGAAGAAGCCTGGCAGACAAATTAATTCGGCCAACGACGGGCAAAAGTCATCGATCAGAACGCACCTCAGGCGCTCATCGGCAGTAGCGGTTCACTGGAGCTGGGGGCAGCATGATAGCTCAGAAATTCCATGCACCTTCCAATCATGCTCAACTAAATGGGTCTAGCACTTCCAAAATTTGGGTAGTGCACCGTTCACAAGTTGTAATATTTACATTTGTTTGTACAACACACAAAGGGTAAAAATATTTGGTTGAGGCACAGCTGGAGCATTCCAAGTAAGTTTGGATTATGGCCAGGGTTTGGAAAAAGTTCTCATGCAAACCACCAATGCAATAAGGCAGGATTGGCATGTTATTATGAAGAATGGAGAGTATCGGGCATATGAACTTTCCAAATGTAAAAACTTATTCCTGACTACAACAGATTCATAAGGTAAGAGATACATGTTATACAAATCCCATTACAAAGGTTATCAAAGACAATATAACTGTGCTATAACAGTAAAGCTTTGCAGTATGGGATAAACTGTTTGTTGGTCATTGGGATTTACCTTTAGTTATTATTAGCCTTGTCTCCGCCTTGTGGCAAGAGATTGGGGTTATAGCAATCAAAGATTATAGAGGAGCAAGATGCGCCACTCAGCGAAAAAAGCATAGTATCACATGTGTGATTGTCGACGCCATATTAGCGGACCAGAGATGGCGTCGACTATGGCGTCCACATCTAAATCTTCAGCGACGGCTGTTAATCTTTCTTTAGGTTCCCCCAAAAAAAAGAAAGGTGACAAAAATATTATTATTCAGAACTGAAATGTTATTTTCTGTTCTCCCATCAACGGTCATGGAAAACTAGGCTCTTCTATAATCTTTGGTCAGTACATTAGAAAGTTATTAGAATTATTTTGAATAGATCTTTACTTACCACAGTAATAAAGATTACTTACCAAAGTAATAAAGTCAATAATTTTAACACTTCTGAACGTTTTTGGTTTTGTTCTTGTAAGGCAGGGGTCTCCAAAATATGGCCCAGTGACCACGAGATTTTTCCAGCTCAGATTCGAGTCCGGGAACGCGACGGCTGTTACCGGTTGTGTCCCTCGAATTGTCGAGACTTCACAAGCAAAGATCACAAGGCCTGCCATGAAGAAGGGTGCAATCAAAGATTATAGAACTCCGCTCTATAATCTTTGGGTGCAAATGTGGGGCGGGGGGTTCGGCGGCAGCGGTCGGAATCAAAGATGCCAGAGGAGCTCTATATAATATCTTTGGTCAGATTATAACGTACCCTTGTTCCACTCTCCCTGTCCTTCTCCCTCTCCCCCTTTTCCCTCTCCCCGTTCTCCCTCTCTCCCTTCTCCCTCTCCCCCTTCTCCCTCTCTCCCTACTCCCTCTCCCTCCTCCTCCTCCCTCTCCCCTTCTCTCTCTTTCCCCTTCTCTCTCTTTCCCCTTCTCTCGATCTTCCCCCCCCTCGATCTCTGTCTCCGCTTCTCTCGATCTCTCTCTTTCCCATCTCTCGATCTCTCTCTCCCCCTTCTCTCGATCGCTCTCTCCCCCTCTCTTTCCCTTCCCTCTCCCTCCTTCCCTCTCTCTCCCTCCTTCCCTCTTTCTCTCCCTCCCTTCCCTCTCTCTCTCTCTCCCTCCCTTCCCCCTCTCTCCTTCCCTCCCCCCTCTCTCCTTCCCTCCCCTCTCTCTCCTTCCCTTCCCTCTCTCTCCTTCCCTTCCCTCTCTCTCCTTCCCTTCCCTCTCTCCTTCCGTCTCTCTCCTTCCCTTCCCTCTCTCTCTCCTCCCCTTCCCTCTCTTCCCTTTCTCCCCTTCCTCCCCTCTCTCCCCTTCCCCTCTCCCTCCCTCCCTTCCCCCTCTCTCTCCCTCCCTTCCCCCTCTCTCCTCCTCCTTTATGTAAATCTTACCATGTATGTCAGAAATAAAGTTTTAACCATGTTAATAGATCTCTATTATGATTTATTTAAAATTGAGTGAGTTGGTGCAATATCGGTTCCAGCCGTCAGAGAATTCCACAGACTCACCACTCGCTGTGTGAAAAAAGATCTTCTCATCTCGGTCCTAAAAGACTTCCCCCTTATCCTTAAACTGTGACCCCCTGTTCTGGAGTTTCCCAACATTGGGAACAATCTTCCTGCATCTAGCCTGTCCAACCACTTAAGAATTTTGTAAGTCTCTATAAGATCCCCCTTCAACCTGCTAAATTCCAGCGAGTACAAGCCAAGTTTATCCAGTCTTTCTTCATATGGAATCCTGCCACCCCATGAATCAGTCTGGTCTTATTTACCTCTTCAAAATCATTATATATAATTATTAAAGATGTAATAATGGGGCATTTGGATAGCAGTAAAAGGATTAGTCCAAGTCAGCATTTATGAAAGGAAAATCATTTTTGACTAATCTTCTGGAATTTTTTGCCACAAGGCTCGGTGTTGGGGCCACAACTGTTTACCATATATATTAGTCAAACATCATTTTCCTTTCATAAATGCTGACTTGGACTAATCCTTTTACTGCTATCCAAATGCCCCATTATTACATCTTTAATAATTGACTCCAGCATCTTTCCCACCATCGAAGCCAGGCTAACTGGCCTGTAATTCCCTGTTTTCTCTCTCACTCCTTTCTTGAAAAGTGGGATAACATTAGCTATCCTCCAATCCACAAGAACTGATCCTAAATCTATTGAACATTGGAAAATGATCATATGTATAAATGTATGTGTATATATGCATGTGTGGCGTCAGCCACTTAAGCTCGAACCCTCGTCAGGAGAGGGCGGGCACACAACGTCATGGGCAGAGGGAGTGTCCTGGTACATAAGCTCTCTCACCACGAGATCCAGAAGGAGTTTCTACCGGTAGCTGAGCCCGAGGGCACAACCTCGCTCAGCTACAACAACTCTACATATAGTTAGCGCACCCACTATATGTGTGACAACAGAATAAAGAACCAGTTGCACCAACCTGATGTCTCCTCTTTATTCGCCACGTATGGTGCTGCTACACATGTATATATAGGTATGCATATGTATATGTATATGTATGTATGTATATATGCATATGTATGTATGCATATATGGTTTATGTACACCATCTGACAAATAAGATAGAGAGTTATAGTGATGCTTTAAATCAGTTGCTTCTGATCCATGAGAAGGTAATGTATTTATCTCTCAAGGGCCTGTCCCACCATATATTTATATGAATGTGTGTTTGTGTGTGCCTGTAATTTTGTGCAGTGTGTGTTTAAGCAATACAAGGGAAGCTGCACAATGCAAGGGAAAATACGCAAAAGTGGGGGCTGGGGAGGAAAGATGCGAGGGAAATGGGGGAACAGGGGGGAAAGGGAGGGAGAGAGAGAAGGGAGGGAGAGAGAGGGAAGGGAGGGAGAGAGAGGGAAGGAGGGAGGAAGGGAGGGAGATCGAGGGGAGAGAGAGATCGAGAGGGGAGAGAGTGAGATCGAGAGAAGAGATGGAAGAGAGAGAGATCGAGAGGGGAAAGAGAGATCGAGAGAAGAGAGAGAGATCGGGAGAAGAGAGGGGAGAGAGATCGAGAGGGGAGAGATCGAGAGAAGAGAGAGATCGAGAGAAGAGGGAGATCGAGAGGGGAGAGAGAGATCGAGAGGGGAGAGAGAGAGAGATCGAGAGGGGAGAGAGAGGGATCGAGAGAGGATAGAGAGAGATAGGGAGAAGAGAGGGGAGAGAGGGAGGTCGAGAGGTAAGTAAAGATATATTACAAATAAATCTAATAACTTTCTAATGCATCTTGCTCCTCTATAATCTTTACTTACAACTGCTCTGTAGCTTTGGAGCTGATTACACATGGGGAGGCAATCTGCCAAAATGGCGGCCGTGACGTTCCGTTACGTACTACACACCAGCCCATTGGATTTCGGAGAAGTGGTCTATCTTGCTCCTCTATAATCTTTGATAGCAATCTGTTACAAAACTGAGTAATTGGCAATATAGCAGCTGTGTTGCAGCTGAGTAAATCAAGGAACTGATATTGTGTAAGTAGCAATTAGATTGTTGCTAACAACCTTGTGCTATTGTCAGCAGAGGCTACTTCAGCCACAATGATGAAGTAACAGTATTCAGCATTGCTGAACATGACAATAACTCATTGAACTTTAAACTCGCTACAGTAGTGTGGTCGGTTCAATTCAGTTATTATGAACTGATGTTTAGAATTCTAAGATGAGAAGTTCCAAATACCCAAAGGTAGTGGAGATTGCATGAGTTACCAATTCTTCAGTTGTTGGTATCAACTAAATACATACACTAAATGCACCCATGAGTAGGGGGTTTTGAGCGAATATACATATTCTGCATGCTCAGATTGAAGTTGCTACTCTACGATCGTGACATATGTTAGTCACATGATAATCAGGGGGAAAATATCCTGTAATTAATCTCCTTGCCACTGGTGTATCATCCAGTTCAGATCGATGAAAACACAGAATAAGTGTTGGATCTCGAAGTATGATGAAAGCATGGTTCAATACCATCGAATATTCATCATGTTAATGCATGTTTTTCACTCATTGCAAAAGATTTGTGGCACAATAGTGCGGTGAAATACTTTCTCGCTTCAATAGGAGGAATGGTCTTTATGTCTTCCTCATTTTTTCCCTCATTAGCCGGGTCCTGAGACAGTCAGCAAGACCTCGCTTGGGTTCGTACTGTCAGACTGGCCAAGCGTCCATGTTGCCTGCTTCATCAGGCATTATGGCACAACGGTATACGGTTATGCCAAAAAACAAGAACTTGCTGTTTCAAACTGTGGTTCAGGAGACCGGCTTTTGCACAGTAAAACAATTATTGACCTACACATTTTGAATGGATTGACTTTTTCCTCAGGTTGTCACATCAAGCCATGAAGGTGCTCACTGCAGTGTTGCAGGGATGGCACCCCAAAAAGCAGTACATTCCTATTGAGGGGATCAGAAGTGTTTTGTTAAATGTTAATGTTACATTTAATACGGTACAAATTACTGACATTTCCAGCTCATTTTAAATGGTATTGACAATAATTCAGTTATAGAGACACTACAGCTGCAACATAAGGGAACTACGCTCTCGGGTCAAACCCGAATATCGAGTTGTTAAAAGATTTTGACACACATTCTCCCACTACAGAATTATGCAGTTGGTTATTGAAAATGTGTGAACATTACTTCACCAAGGGGTTCCAGCTACATCCTTAGTTATGACACTTATATCAGCACAACGTTGTGGCTAGATAGGATGGAATTGGCTGCATGTGCCATTACATTTACATTCTGGTCTACACAACCAGAGTAGACTAGGGGTAGCATGATTGAAGATCATTTGAACACCCCACGGTCTCACTTCTATGTTATCTAGGCCACCAGAATCCTAAGAAGTATGGAATAGCATTGTTTATTAGTTAACAAACAACTACACAAAGGAAGGTCGGTTCAGACTTTTTTCATGGTGGCTGCAGCAGGTTCTGGGTTATACAGATATTAACACTGATGATTGTATATCTCATTCCACCAGGTCAGTATCAACATCAGCGTATCATTTAGATGACTTGGCACTGTACCTACCTGCTTCAAGCATGCGGTGGTCCAGCCACTCCTGAAAAAACCTAACCTCGACCCCACCTCGCCAAGCAACTACAGACCCATTTCTAAACTGCCTTTCCTCTCAAAAGCCCTTGAAAAGGTAATCTTAAGTCAACTTATGCCTTACATTCACCAAAATACTATCTTGGAAACCTTTCAATCAGGTTTCAGGGCTCACCACAGCACAGAGTCTGCCTTGTTGAAGGTACATAATGACTTACTGCTCACCGTTGACTCCGGCGACTGTGCAATCCTGCTCCTTTTTTACCTCAGCGCAGCATTTGACACAGTCGACCACACCATCCTAATTGACTGTCTCCGGTACGGGGTTGGTATTGATGGCACTGCCCTGAGCTGGTTCATTTCCTACCTCAAAGGTAGGAGTTTCTCTAATAACATAGGCAACTCTTTCTCCTCCCCAGCTAGCCTCTGCTGTCGGGTTCCACAAGGTTACATCCTTGGACCCATTCTCTTTTCCCTGTATATGCTCCCCTTAGGCCAAGTCATTGAAAGGCACAGCATTTCCTTCCATTGCTACGCAGACAATACACAACTGTACCTCCCCCTGAAGCCAAAAAACAATCAAATCTGCTTAACCTTACCCGCTGCCTCGAGGATATAAAGTGTTGGATGGCCCAGAACTTCCTCCATCTAAACGAGAGTAAGTCTGAGGTCATCCTTTTCGGCCCCTTGGACTCAATCAAAATGATAGCAGGCAGCCTTGGAAGCCTTACCCCACTACTCAAACCTCACGTCAAAAATTTTGGCGTGATATTTGACTCAGCACTGAAGTTTGACAAACAAGTCAATGCCGTGGTAAAATCTAGCTTCTTTCAGCTTTGGATGATAGCTAAAATAAAACAATTCCCCCAGTTTGATGACCTAGAAAAGATCATCCATACATTTATGTCCTCCCGCCTAGATTACTGCAACTCCTTTTACACTGGCATCAGCCAATCTTCCCTGTCCCGCCTGCAACTGGTCCAAAACGCCGCAGCGAGACTCCTGACGGGCACCCGAAAAAGGGACCATATCACCCCGATCTTGGCCTCTCTCCACTGGCTCCCTGTGCGGTTTCGAATAAATTTTAAGACCTTCCTCTTTGTCTACAAAGCCCTCAATGGGCTTTCACCCACCTACATTAAAAGTCTTCTCACCCACTACACCACCTCCAGGTCCCTCAGATCGTCCGACTTGGGGTTGCTGAATGTCCCGCAGTCTAGGCAAAAGCTCAGGGGCGACCGCGCCTTTGTTCCACAGATCCTAGACTGTGGAACAGCATCCCCCTCCCCATTAGAACTGTCCCCTCCATCGACTCCTTTAAGTCTAGTCTAAAAACGTATCTGTTCCCCCAAGACTTTCCTGACGTCCTCTGAGTGAGGGCTATTTGTATATATGTATGTAGCCTGCTTGTGTATACTATTCTTATGACAAATGTAAAGCACTTTGGTCAACAAGAGTTGTTTTGTAAATGTGCTATATAAATAAATGTGACTTGACTAGAAAGTGTGTTTACATCTCATTCCACTAGGGCAGCAGCTACGTCGGCGGCCAAGGCGAGGGATGTGCCCTTCGACCATATTTTGGCGGCCGCCGGATGGGCAAATGAGCTGATGTTTCAGAATTTTTATTATCGGCCGATTGTCAATCCAGGACTGTTTGCCTATGCCATTTTAAGTACCTAAATTTAAGGGGTACCGTCGTTTGTTTACATAGTTAAATAAATCCTATTTCTACATTGAATGCAATGTTACTACTAATGCGTTTATTTCTCTTTCGAGTTAATCAATGCAGTCGGATGCCAAGATTTGCAATCTGCGGCATGAAATCACAAAGCTTTGAACTTTTCACGGAATCACTCACGTGATTCCGAAGTAAAATAGTAAGATTAAATGAGAACTTACCAGTTTGAAGTTTGATCTTGATTTTATGAGGTTACGTTGGTGATTATGTGCCCGCCATGCCCAACCCTCTCTCATACAGGATCATATGGTAGTTCTCGAGTCACTGATCTTACGATGTACTACGGTGTGGTTTATTTGTGATTTCATACCCCTGCTTTGACGTTTGGTGCGCATGCGGCCTGGCGGGCCTTCTTCACTTAATCACCAACTCCTCATAAAATCAAGATCAAACTTCAAACTGGTAAGTTCTCGTTTAATCTTACTATTAAAGGATGAAGACAAGCTCCACTAGGCTGTGGAGAATGTTAGTAGAGGGAAATTGATTGGGTCTCCGTTCAAGGAAGAGCAGGGGGACTTGACACCTTCCTGGTGGGGGGGGGGATGTGTAAAGGGACTGAATGTCCAGATCAAAGTTATGGCAATGGGGTACTGGAAACCATAAATTGTTGAAGGGCATGCGAGCTGTCATAACGAGAGGATTTGAGTATAGGAGCAAGGACGTCCTACTGCAGTTTTACATGGCCCTGGTGAGACCACACTTGGAGTATTGTGTGCAGTTTTGGTCTCCTAATTTGTGGAAGGACATTATTGCTATTGAGTGCAGTGTAGGTTCATCAGGTTAATTCCTGGGATGGCGGGACGGACATATGATGAAAGAATGGGTCGACTGGGCTTGTATTCACTGGAATATAGGATGAGAGGGGATCTTATAGAAACAACTAAAATTCTTAACGGATTGGACAGGTTAGATGCAGGAAAAATGGTCCCGATGTTGGGGAAATCCAGAACCAGGGGTCACAGTTTAAGGATAAGGGGTAGGCCATTTAGGACTGAGATGAGGAAAAACGTTTTCACCCAGAGAGTTGTGAATCTGTGGAATTCTCTGCCACAGAAGGCAGTAGAGGCCAATTCACTGGATGTTTTCAAGAGAGAGTTAGATATAGCTCTTAGGGCTAATGTAATCAAGGGATATAGAGAAACAGCAGGAAAGGGGTACTGATTTTGGATGATCAGCCTTGATCATATTGAAAGGCAGTGCTGGTTCGAAGGGCCAAATAACCTACTCCTGCACCGATTTTCTATGTTTTTTTATGTGTCTTGGATATAGGTTGGAAGGAACTGGATGGGGGGGGGGGGGGGGGGTAGTATTAAATCAAAGTATCTGGAAGCAGGTTCTGTGGGGGCAGGAGCAGTCAACTCGTCCACGTAGACAAAGAAGCCTAAGAAGTCTCATTTGTCTGCAATTACACATATCACTCTAAATCTTTCCAATCAATGTACCTGTTGTTTAAATGTTGTTATTGTAACTGCCTCAACTATTTTGTCTGTCACTTTATTCTATATACCCATGGAATATATATATTCTATATATATCTGTGTGGAAAAGTTGCCCTCAGGTTCCTGTTACATCTTTTCTCTCTCACCTCAAACTTATGTCCTCTAGTTCTCATTTCCCCTGTGCTGAGGAAATGACTGTGGGCATTCACCCCATCTATTCCCTCTATAAGATCACCCCTCAGCCTATTGTGTTTCAAGGAACAAAATCCCGGCCAGCCCAACCTCTCGCAATAACTGAATCCGTCAAGTCCTGGCAACATTATCATGATTTTATTCTGCAATCATTCCAATTTACCAGTATTCTTCCTGTAGTGGGGTGACTAAAATGAAACAATACTTCAAATGGGACCACAATCATATCTTCATTCATTATCTTTGCAATCTTCTGTGGCAGTGGATTTAATTTTCCAATAATATACTACTAGACTACTGTACTAATGATGATTTTCATTGCAACTGCAACATAATGTACCAACTTCTATTCTCAATGCCCTTACTGATGAAATACCAGCATGCCAAAAACCTTCCTCACCATCCTATCCACCTGTGATGCCACTTACAGGGAACTATTTACTTGTGCTCCAAGGTCCCCCTGTTGTACACCACTCGCCAGGGCTCCACAGGTTCACTGTGATCCTGGTTTGACTTTCCAAAATGCAACACCTCATCCATTCTTTAATGAGAGTGGTAGTCTGTAGGCCCTGGGAGGCAGATAATCCCGCAATGCTTTGTGAATTGATTAAGATGCATTCCCAGACTGAACAAGTTGTCAGTTGACAAAGAGCATAAACAATTGTAACAATGTCTCCAACCTTGGGTGGCACAGTGGTGCAGGGGTAGATTTGTTGCCGTACAGTGCTTGCAACGCCAGAGACCAGAGATTGTACATTTTCCCAGTTCAAGTGGGTTTTCTCCGAGACCTTCTGTTTCTTCCCACACGCCAAAGAAATACAGGTTATCCGGTTCATTGGCTTGGTATAAGTGTAAATTGTCCCTAGTGTGTGTAGGATAGTGTTAATGTGCCGGGATCGCTGGTATGTGTGGACTCGGGGGGCTGAAGGGCCTGTTTCCGTGCTGTAACTCTAAACTAAAATAAACATTGACAAATATCTACTGATCTTCAAGGACCATTAATTTTTGTGCTTTACGCACAAGAACATCAAAATCAATAATTTGCAGTCTTATCGTCCACTTGAAACAATCTTCTTTCCGATTCCTTTTATGATCTCCCACTTTCCACCTTAAATTCCATTTACCAAGTATTCACATAATCTATCTGTATCCCATTGCAGTCACAACATCTGTATCAACTACCCTGCTGGCATATTGTCTTTTCCGCTTCTTATTGGTCAGCACCAGGAATGTGTCAGCAGAGCTGGCTGTTAGCAGCCAATGCTTGGCTGTTAGCAGAGAGAGCACTTGGATGTTTGGATTGTAGATTACCTTAAATGTGCAGAAAAATTCGCATGTCACGATTATCAGCAGGTTATTGAATCTTTTTACCCACAGTTTGTCCTTTAATTTATGCATTTCCCATTGGAACTCCTTCAGTTTTCTGTGGAACCTACAATCAAAGAATGGCTTGCTTTTGCTGTTTATTAGCACTTGGTCCCGCCCACACACCTGCCCTCATTTCTGGCCGCACACTGCCCCTGCTTCCAAAAACACACCTACCCAGAAGGACAGACACCTTACAAGAACATTTCATATAAAATTTCATTTACTTATAATATATTTTTGGAATCCTAATTTGCTATTGGTTTCCTTAGAAGTTTAATCTGATACATAACAAGAAGTCACACTTCTGATGCTTCAAAAACCAATATTCATTTGGGTCTTACATTTTATTTAGCACCTTTAACTGAGCAAAATAAAACAACATTATCAATTCATCTAAATGGGTCCATTTGCCCATATCATTTAAAATCATAATTATTCTAGTAGTATATTATTGGAAACTTAAAACCACTGCCACAGAAGGCAGTGGAGGCCAATTCACTGGATGTTTTCAAGAGAGAGTTAGATTTAGCTCTTGGGGCTAACGGAATCAAGGGATATGGGGAAAAAGTAGGAACGGGGTACTGATTTGGGATGATCATCCATTCATCTCGAAGAGCCGAATGGCCTACTCCTGCACCTATTTTCTATGTTAATAAAACGTTGTACATTAATGTAAAACAATATGGCCCCTCACTCCTTTTCCTCAACATTTGTACCTGGAGATAAATCAAAATGAAATTTGTGGTTAATGCTAAATTCAATTTGACATATCAATCTGAAAAATATATAATCGTTTACACAATTTTAAACAAAGGAAAGTTAAATTTAAAATAAGCAGAAATTGGTTACTTCCAAATCAGAATGACAAATGTCATTTGATTCTCGGGATCTGTAAATGAAACACTGAGAGATTTTTTTTCTCTCGTGTGAAAACTAAAGCAGAAAAATAGCAGATTATGGTTTTCACTGGCAAGCCAAACATTTGATTGAATGTCTAATTTGTGAGACCCCACGTTCACCTGCCATGTTGTATAATTTCAAATTCGGTGTTAGCATTCCCCGGTAGGGATGGAGGAAATTCCAATCTACTTCACTCCCATCTGTGTGCGAATTGCTGTCATTACCACGTCCAAAGCTGAAATGTATTCTGTATCCACCGTCAAAATGGTAAGATTTAAACAGAACCAGATCTACAGATAATGGTTGGTAGACACAAATGCTTCAGTCTGAAGAAGGGTTTCGGCCCGAAACGTTGCCTATTTCGTTCGCTCCTTGGATGCTGCCTCGCCCGCTGAGTTTCTCCAGCATTTTTGTCTACCTTCGATTTTCCAGCACCTGCAGTTCCTTCTTAAACTCCAGATAATGACTATTTGGTTTTTTTTTGAAGTACTCCTTCAAAATGCATCCATATGAAAAACAAAATAGGGATATAAACACAAAGAACCGAAAAAGAGTAATATAAATCAGAATGGTGTAACTTCGGGTATCTTTAAAATACAGTCAGCCTGACATGCTGATTACAAGCAGAATCTCTCAAGTGATCACACCTGCTGCAACGCGTGGTGCCCGGGGTTGCCGGGCTGCAGACGCCGTCACGTAGCTTAGCAACTGACGAGCAACGTGAAGTTTGCCAGGTGCATTCTTGTTAAACAGTCTTGTGCGGTTGAGCAAACTTTCGGTGGAGTTGAGTGCGGCTGTCACCTTTTCCGCAGAGCCCCGCCACCAAAATGCATCAGGTTCCACAGGAATTGGTTTGCAGTCAGCGAAAGGTCTCCAGCCGGTCGAAGTAAGTGTGAGGAATAAAGCGTCCCATCAATAAGCAAAGTGAAGAAGAATGGTGTTCTCTGTACTTTAATTCATTGGCATAGTTCCAGAGCTATCTCAGGAAAGGGCAGTAAATTCACCGGCAAAATAAAATGAATCCTTGTGTTTATTTGAGATCATAACAAGATGATTATGCACGTGACGGGGCAAAAGTAACCACGTTTTTTCCAAATCGCGCCTCCATTTACTATTGAAATTGCTAAATGCAGAAACCGATTTTAAGTAAACACTTTTGCTTAACGTTAGTGAGGCAGAGCAGCAGATGAATCTCCAATCTGGTAATTAAGAATACTTCAGTGATGATCCGGGTAAAAAAGGTCAAATCTCACAATGACTGCTGTGTGATTTATATTTGTTTAAATGTTGTTAATTTATAACATGTGGATTAGTAAAGATTACCATGAAACTTTTGTTGTGTAAACTCATCTGGTTCACTCTTTTTTGGGGAGGTAATCTGCCAGTTTTATTTGCCCACTAATGTGCTTGTCTCTGAAATGGTTTCGCAGGATTCTCAATTCGAGGACAAACTGGGATGGGCATGGCCTTAAAGCAATCCCCAGATTCACCCCCCCCACCTTCCAAGAAATGAATGAATAAACCTGGGGGGAAAAAAGTTTTATTTTGTCGTTTACTCTTAGAATCAAACTTGTCCTTTATAACTTGTATAAACTCCACTATCTAATCCAAGAGAATTATTGAATTTTACAATTCAAGATATGTTCTGTGACTTTAATTTTTTTTGCATTGGAACACAAAGTACCGCCTATTTTAAGGTGAGAGGGGAATGATTTAAAGGTGACCTGCTTTTTGTACAGAAGGTAGTGGATATAGGGAGTTAGCTACCCTAGAAAGTAGTAGGGACAAGTATAATAATAATAATACTTGGGGCAGGTTAGGATTTGGAGGGATATAAACCAAACACAGGCAAAGATTAGGAGTAAACGGTCCTTTTCAGATTAGCAGGCAGTGACTAGTGAGGTACCGCAAGGCTCAGTGCTGGGACTAGCTATTTACAATGTATATTAATGATTTGGACAAGGGAATTGAATGCAATATCTCCAAATTTGCGGATGACACAAAGCTGGGGGGCAGTGTTAGTTATGAGGAGGATGCTAGGATGCTGCAAGGTGACTTGGATAGGCTAGGTGAGTGGGCAAATGCATGGCAGATGCAGTATAATGTGGATAAATGTGAGGTTATCCACTTTGGTGGCAAAAACAGGAAAGTAGACTATTATCTGAACAGTGGCCGATTAGGAAAAGGGGAGATGCAATGAGACCTGGGTGTCATGGTACACCAATCATTGAAAGTAGGCAGGGTTACACAAAAAGCTGGAGAAACTCAGCGGGTGCAGCAGCATCTAAGGAGTGAAGGAGATAGGCGACGTTTCGGGTCGAGACCCTTCTTCAGACTGGTCAGGGATCAGGGAAACGAGAGATATAAACAGTGATATGGAGAGATAAAGCAAGAACAATGAGTGAAAGATATGCAAAAAAGTATTGGTGATAAGGAAAGCAGGCCATTGTAAGCTGTTTCTGGTGTGAAAATGAGAAGCTAGTGCGACTTGGGGGGGGGGGGGGGGGGGGGGAGATGGAGAAGGAATGTCAGGGCCCGAGGGCTGAGGGAGAGGTGGGGGGGTGGGGGGAAAGGAGCAGTCTGGGTTAACAGAATTGAGAAAATTCAATGTTTAAGCCCAGAGGATGCAGACTCCCCAAGCGGAATATGAGATGTTGTTCCTCAAACTTGCGGTGTTGTTCACTCTGGCCATGAAAGTAGGCATGCAGGTGCAGCAGGCAGTGAAGAAAGTGAATGGTATGTTTGCATTCATAGCAAAAGGATTTGAGTATAGGAGCAAGGGAGGCTCTACTGCAGTTGTACTTGGTGAGACCACACCTGGAGTATTGCGTAGAGTTTTGGTCTCCAAATCTGATGAAAGACATTCTTGCCATAGAGGGAGTGCAGAGAAAGTTCACCAGACTGATTCCTGGGATGTCAGGACTTTCATATGAAGAAAGACTGGATAGACTCGGCTCGTACTCGGTAGAATTTAGAAGATTGAGGGGGGGATCTTATAGAAACGTACAACATTTTTAAGGGGTTGGACAGGCTAGATGCAGGAAGATTGTTCCCGATGTTGGGGAAGTCCAGAAAAAGGGGTCACAGTTTAAGGATAAGGGGGAAATCTTTTAGGACCGAGATGAGAACAAAAATTTTCACACAGAGTGGTGAGCCTCTGGAATTCTCTGCCACAGAAGGTAGTTGATGCCAGTTCATTGACTATATTTAAGAGGGAGTTACATGTGGTCCTTGTGGCTAGAGGGATCAGGGGGTATGGATAGAAGGCAGGTACGGGGTACTGAGTTGGATGATCAGCCATGATCATATTGAATGGCGGTGCAGGCTCGAAAGGGCGAATGGCCTACTCCTGCACCTATTTTCTATGAGCCTCCAGCACAGTTTCTCCAACATGGTATTTGATAACACTTGGTAGTGTTTCACTTCTCGTACATCATACTGTGGAATTGGCTGTTGTGTTAAGGAAATTCCCTCAATGATCCAGAATTCATAGTTTGCAAACCAGACTGGATATATCTTAACCATATGTTGATCTGCCATACCTCAATCCTCTAAAATTTATAATTGGTGAATAACCTTTCCAAAATTACATTGGCCAGAGGCAGTGTTAGTTCCTATGTGCTCAATTATTGTTCATGGAATTTTGCTAAAGACTATTTGTTAACATAGGTTCTTCACTCTGTACATTTGTACCTGGAGCTTTTGAGTTGTATTGCAGTGAATCATGCTGAGTTCATCAATTTCAGATTGTCCAGAGAAGTGGATTTCAAACTGTATCACATTATCTTCAAGGTTATTGGCTATAATAATGCATATTTAATGATTATGAAATAAAGTCACATCAGCATTAGTATGGCCAATATTTACATAACAGATTCCATCATTATGTTTGTTGGCAAGGAAATGAACAGTGTGATGCTAGCCAGAACCTATGTTTAAAGTCACCATGTAAAAGTCAGTAATCTTCTTAAACATTTTGGAATAAGACCTTGCTTGTAACGACAACTTGTATTGACATTGCACCATTATTACTAATAATAATAAAACATCAGAATGTTTTTCACAGAAATCGGTTCCCATGAAATGTAATGCCAGAGAAGAGAGAGTTCAGCAGAAGGCCTCCGGTTTGGTCAAAGTATACATTTTTGAAGGACTATCTTAAGGGAGGAAATTGAGGCTAGAAAGTTTAGGAAGATTTGGTCCCTGGCAGCTGTAAACATGGTAGATATTTTGAATACAAGAATAAGAAAGAGGTCGTTTTGGAGGGGTATAGATCTTTCAGAGGGTTGTACGAGTAGATTAGATTATAAAGGTAGGGAGAAATGATACCCATGGAATGAAAGGAAAATGAAAGAGAATTTTAGAAATGTTTAGCCTGAAAGCTGAAGAAGGTAACCATAGCATGGATATCTGATCAAATGTTGATCTCCAGTTCAAATATAATACCAAGAATGTTTACCTTTGGGCAGTTGCCAAAGAACTGAGTTGGCAAGGGAAAATAATTTGTGATGAGATGCAAAGTTGCCAAGGAACTAAGATGGTGGTGAAGGAAAGTAATTTGTGACATGAAGCAAAGTTTACTTTTCCCACTAAATGATGGAATCAAGCAGTTGGTTGGATGGCAGGTCCATGGCTGGGCTTCAGAAGATCTTTCACTTCCTTAACAGCTCAGCCAAATACTGATCTTTTGGATCAACTGGAAGTCTGATGTCCCTTTGCATCTGACCCGTTGGGTTTACACTAAGGGGTAGTTCATTCGCGAATAGTTACTGACTGTGGAAGAAGTTAAGTATGGGTAAGTTTAGAGATGACTTATTTTACTTTATTATTATGAGCTTTTGTGTGATTTTAATTATTTCGTGTTTTTAAATGGTTTTACTTAACATTATTTAAATCTAATTGAATAGTTTTTTTTTAAATGCCTGTATCAGCAATATTCAGAAAAGCTTTAAAATCCAGAGCGAAGAATATGGTGGACATAAGATTTTCGCCAATCCTTTGTCTCAGAATTATACCACTCGCATTAGTTTGAAGGACAATGTGATCAAGAGTGGTCTTTAGAAGAAAGGCATTTATGATAGGTTTGAAAGGAGACGGAGGCAGTACCTAGTATCGCTGAATGTGTGGCCAGAGAGCAATATTCAATCATTAGTAGTTTAATGGACTGAGAGAATCAACAGTTTGGTGGGCGGCGCGTTTGGTGGGCGGGTTTTTTTTAGCTGGGTATGTGTGGGGGGGGGGGGGGACTTTTAAAAATATTTTCCCTGTACGGAGGACCCGACCTTTTCTCTGTCCGGTTGTCGTTGGGGCCTAGCACCGTGGAGCGGCCTCCAACCAGACCTGGGGCTCCAGTCGCGGAGCTGCGGACTACTTACCATTGTGGAGCTGGCCGAGTTCGGAACAGGAGGAGCTGTGGTGGCGCGCTGCTGCTGCCCGACCCCGGAGATTTGGAGGCCCCAGCCACGGGTCAGGTGGACGGTAACACCGGGAGCTCGCGGGTCCCTTGTGGGAGACTGCTTTTCGGAGCTCCCGCGGCGTTAACTTCTCCTGCCCTTAGTTGCAGGGTTGAAAATTACCTGGAGCGGGGCCTTACATCGCCTGGCGCGGGACTTGCTAGCACCTGCCGGGGGCTCAAACATCAAGACCCGGAGCACGGCCTTGCATCACCTGGCGAGGCCTGAATGGTCGCGGGACTTATTTACCATCGTCCGCTGGGGGCTTTGGTTTTGACATCGGGAGGCGAATGGGGAGAGATAAGACTTTGCCTTCCATCATGGTGAGGAGGAGATTCACTGTGATGGATGTTTGTGTAAATTGTGTTGTGTCTTGGTTCTTTTCTTGTTTGTATGACTACAGAAACTAAATTTCGTTTGAACCTCAATGAGGTTTAAATGACAATAAACCGTATTGTATTATATTGCAAGAGAAAGTGGCAAGACTCATAACAATTAGAGTTAGATAGAGCTCTAGGGGCTAGTGGAATCAAGGGATATGGGGAGAAGGCAGGCATAGGTTATTGATAGGGGACGATCAGCCATTATCACAATGAATGGTTGTGCTGGCTTGAAGGGCCGAATAGCCTCCCCTTTGCCTATTTTCTATGTTTCTATAATTTCTGTTTCCCACAACATACCTTTAGCTCTTACCTTGGCTGTCGTGTATTTCAGGTTATAAAGGTCCTCATTAACTCTGGTGTGAAGATTATGCTCAACTACCTTTTCAAACTCTGTTAACGTTGATGGATATTTCGCTATTAACCATATAACATATAACCATATAACAATTACAGCACGGAAACAGGCCTTCTCGGCCCTTCCAGTCCGTGCCGACCATTGTTTTCTGTAATATCGGTGCTGGTTTCCAGTGGTTTAATTCCTCTCCAGATATGTTAGTTTCCCCTTGTTTAGGGCTCGTAACTTTATTTCAGCTCTGGAAGGAAACACTTTCCAGAGAATTAAATTAAAGTGGCATTTTTATGTCCTACAAGATGGAAATTGCTGAAGCGGTGATAGTATTACTCTGGAATTTGGTTCTTCCTTGATTGCAGAGTACAATAATGCAAGTTCCCTTGGGGGAACAATCTCTGGCTCTAACACATGCAGTGTACAACTGGCATGTGATGCTGAAATTGCTCTAAAATGTGCAAATTTGACTGGACAGTTTATAAATTTATAAATAATTATTCTACACTTTTGAGAGCAAAGATGATTGTGTCCTTACTGTATGTATCTGAAATCTAATGGCCTGGAGCTTGGTATGTCCTCCAGCTGTGCAAGCAGGCAGAACAATCCAACCACTGCCAAGTCAGGATTGATTTAAATAATGCAACCAAAGATTACCAATGGTACTTTATAGAGCTGGTATGTATTGAAATATGAACATCAAGCAATAATTGTTTCATTGTTTTGAGACAAAGTGCTTACTCTGGCAGCCTCTGCAATGTGGCCTCTGTTTAGTTTATAATTTTTATATTGATGTTTTGAAATAAAAGGAGACTGTTTTCTTTAGACTGCTGGGTACCTAGTTGGAGTGGAAATCCACCATGTTTTAAGATTTATTCTTCCTGATGAAGAAATCGTACATATCCTCCATGTCGGTTGAATAGCTGGTAGCAGTAATAAAAATAAATCGCATGTTATCAGATTATAATGCCTTTCAGGGGCAATAGTAATTGGGAGTTTTGTTTTGTTCAGTTAAATTTGGAGTGCTTTGCAGAATCCCTCAAATGACAATTTGATGACAATCCAGTTCATTATATGAGTGAAGCACTGGCAACAAATTTTTGAGATTGAAAGAACTGTGCAAGTTGCTCTAAAGCTGTGAAAATTACGTTTGAGGACTTCAATTCTAAGGTTCAAAGAACAGCACTGTCAGCTTTTCCTTATTGTTCTCAATATAGTGTCCCCTGTTGTCTTTCTAGCTGCGGCAGAGGTTCACCTGCACCTCCTTCAACCTCATCTATTGCATACGCTGCTTTAGATGTCAGCTGCTCTACATCGGTGAGACCAAGCGTAGGCTTGGCGATCGCTTTGCCGAACACCTCCGCTCGGTTCGCAATAACCAACCTGATCTCCCGGTGGCTCAGCACTTCAACTCCCCCTCCCATTCCGAATCTGACCTTTCTGTCCTGGGCCTCCTCCATAGCCAGAGTAAGGACCACTGTAAATTGGAGGAGCAGCACCTCGTATTTCGCTTGCAAGAGCGGAACTCGCTATCAAAATATGGAGGGGACAGGGGGAGACACAATTGTTTTGGCGGCCGGTGCGCGCATGCACACACCCACACGCGCGCGCGAGGCTTCGGAGGCTCAATCCAGCGCTAAATGCAGCTCCACTCTGCCTGTGTCGCCGGGTTAACTACAGCCCTGACTGGACTGACAGGGCACCAGCGCTGCTTCTCCGCGCTGGCCATATTTCCTGCAAGCCCAGGCAGGTTGACCTGGCGGGACAGGCAGAGTTGAGCTCGGTTTAGCGCTGCTTCTCTGTGCTGGCTGTGCGCTTGGGGGCACAGCTCGGGTCTGACAGCTGATGTCTCCAGCCACCCATGGAGGGGGTGGCACTCAGGTGGGGACGGGACAGCGCCCCATAGTCGGCCGGGATCGATCCTGGCTGCAGTTGAGGCGCAGATCTGTGCCACGTCTCCCTCCTCCAATCTCCCTCCTCCCTCACCGCACTCTATCCTCAATCCCACCCCCCCACTCCTCCCTCCTCCAATCATCGCGCTTAATCATCATGTCTCGCCCCCATTGCCTGCTGACCGACGCCTCTCTCGTCCAATCGGCGCCCTCGATCAGCAGTCCCACCTCCACTGTCTCGCGGAAAGCGGAGATTTTAAAATCCGGGTTACAAAAACTTGGGGGGGGGGGGGGGGGGGGGGGAGATGTCCCCCTCCTCTCAAAACATGAGGGGGGACGTGTCCCCTCTGCCCCACCCCCCGTGTATTCCGCCCCTGTTCGCTTGGGCAGTTTGCACCCCAGCGGTATGAACATTGACTTCTCTAATTTCAGGTAGTCCTTACTGTCTCCTCCCCTTCTCAGCTCTCCCTCAGCCCTCTGGCTCCACCTCTTCCTTTCTTCTTCCCGCCCCCGCACCCTCACATCAGCCTGAAACGTTGCCTATTTCCTTTGCTCCATAGATGCTGCCTCACCTGCTGAGTTTCTCCAGCATTTTTGTCTACCTTTGATTTTCCAACATCTGCAGTTCCATCTTAAACAATCCCCTGTTGATGTGTTGGGAGATCTTGGATCTTGGCACATAACACAACGGGCTAAATATTTGTTGCCAGCCATTAAAGGTAGGGAAGGAAGGGTGTGATTATTTGATCCTTGCCCCAGGTTTCCCCTTCCACTGCTGAGCTATAGTATTCCATTATCTATTGGAGTTGTCCAATTCTTGTGGACATTCACAAATCAAAGCCAATATTGCCCTGAGTTAGTACTTGAAATTAGAAGCTCTTCTTTAGCAAATGAGCATAATTATTCATAATTATTCAAAATTTCCTATATTATAAATCATTTATCTGATTACATGCATTATGTAGTCTCCATCAAAGGAAGTCAGCTCATTTCTTGTTGCTAAGCACTTCTGCAATGTCTTAAACATGCCAATTCTGAGAATAATTCATTAATTTCCCTCTACCATTTGTTAAATTGATCAATCATATCCTGAGCACCATCACTATCCTGACCTTTGTCTTTTCTCACATCTTCCGACTTCCGACTAAACTCTTCACATTTGTGGGACTTGATCCTGCTGTCCATCCCCATCAGAAAAGGATAGCTGATCTTCAAGCATGCTCTCCTCCTTCAGAATGGCATATTACAGACACTCCAGTGCCTAGCAACAAGCTATTTGCCCACCTCTGTCAAAGACTGTATATCTTACATGGGATCAGATGACAAATTAATTCTAAAACACAGGGAAAATAAAATAAAATAGACACAACTACGTTTGTTACTTAATATTGCTGTTCAACTTCTCTGAACACCTAATTGATTAACTGTTTGGTCTCTATGGTTTCAGCACAAACTCTTCAGGAATATTCAACAGAATCCAGGACAGCACCAAGTGCCCATCTCAACGTCCAAGATCACCAACTCGTCATAAACCTCAGCCACATTATGCAAGATATATCAGAACCAATTCAAGATTTATAAATGAGCCTTTTGCGTACATGGGAACTAAAGCTACAATGTCAAATCAGGTAAGGGATATGTAGATGATATCTAAATCTGGTATAATATCTGGTTGGTAGGATTTGAAGACTTGTCGATGTTTCTGGTCAAAACCCTGTATCAGGATTCAGAGTAGAGTGGAAAGATGGTCAACAGGGCCGGCCTTGGGAGTTGCGGGGGCCAATTGGGAACAATTTTGGTAAGCCCCAGGTTCCCAGCCAAGGTCTGTGGAATAATAGAAATATAAATAAAGTCTATTCTAGCCTTTATATCTCTATGGTAGAATTGAAAGTAATCAAAATGTGCACTTAAAGTGCATGCGAGTTAATGGACCAAACAGATCTAAGCTATAATTTAATATAAAATTGCATACATGTAAGCCTACAAGTAACAAACAAAATATGTAGATCACCTCTGAATAGTACATAGTTACAACACCACTTGTTTTAGTGACTGAAATTTAAAAAAATGAATAAAAAAGTAATTTAATTAACTAGATCCTGGAAAACCAATAATCATTGGCGAAAAACCTGTCCAGTCATTAAATTTTGGGTTTCAGCCCCATCCTACCCTTTGGGCTTCTACCCCATCCTAACTTAGTTGTGTGTGCGTGTTAGTTGTATGTGTGTTAGTTGACTGTGCGTGATGTGTGAATGCTAGTTTGTGCGTTGTGTGTGGGAGGGAAGGAGAGAAACCTGGCAGGGGAGAAACTGTGATCAAAAAAGCTGCGCTTCTGCCGAAGCATCGCTTCTCGGCCTTTTGGCTAAGATCAAGTGTAGTATCTGTTCTTACACTTGAAGGAGTGAGAGAGACTATCTGTTCTTATTAGAACGGTTCTGGCGGTCCCTTGGGGACAAGGGCCGTGGATTGTGGAGCGAACTTGGAGACTAGGAGTTGTGGCTGCAGGTTTAGAGGTGGATGCATGCTGGTTGGGTAACCAACCTAACACCTTTTAGCCACTATGTCAGCAGGAGCAGGAGTACAGGGTATTCGCAATACCCTGCGAATAAGCGTGAAGGACATCAGCGAGGGGACCCTCTTCTCACGAGACCTGTTCGTCAAGAAGGTCTTGCTAGGGGCCCTCAAATTTGAGGCTAAGGAGATCTACTGCCTCCAGGATTTCCCGGGTAACGGATATTTTGACGTTACCTTCAAGTATCCGACGGGATGGCAGAAGGTGATGGAGGATTTTCGGGAGAGGGGGAATGAAGCTCCGCTGTCGCTGCTCAAAGTGCAGCCGCTTTTCACCCTCCCCACCCAGAAGGAAAGGTTGATCACTGTGCATACGTTCAACCCACATGTGCCGGTAGTCGATGTCCTCACATTCCTTGCTCGCTACGTTGAGGGAACAGGGAACTGTGTGGACGTGAAGGACATGCATGGAATTTGGACAAGCAAGAGGCAAATCAAGGTGAAGCTGAGGGTGGACAAAGACGGAGAAATTGTCCACCCCCCCCTCGGTTTTCGCGATTGGAGGAAACCGAGGCTACCTCAGCTACGTAGGGCAACCCAGGCTGTGCAGGAAATGCAACAAGCCTGGGCATGTGATGGCCCAATGCACTGCAGTTGTATGCAAAAACTGCAAGATGGAGGGCCACGAGACAAAGGACTGTCAGGCCAGCAAGAACTGCAACCTGTGCGGGGAGGCAGGCCACCTTTACAGGGCTTGCCCTAAAAGAGCCTGCACTTATGCACAGGCGACAAGAGGGGCTGCTGCCAGCGCCCCCAAGGTGGGCGAAGCACCCCCCACCACTACCAAGGCCCCAGCTGAGAAAGGAAACGCAGATGAGGACAGCCCAACCACCTTGAAGCCCCAAGTGCCAGAAGGAGACGCCCAGCATCTCGCCCAGGAGGGAGAGTCGATGGAGGAGGAGGAACCGAAGGAGAAGTGGACTACAGTGTCGTATAAGAAGCTGAAGGTTCAGCCCAAGGAGCCGAGGCTGCAAAGGACTGGTAAGTCTAAAAGCAAACAACAAAAAAGATGTCTTTCTATTACAGAAGGCAGCAATCTCTCCTCTTCGTCGGAGGATGAGGCGACCGGGAAGTCCCAACGAGGGAGACAGAGGAGGAAAACGGGAGAAGAGAAGAGAGAGGCCACGACGATCACGACCCGGCCCCAGGAGACCGAGAACAGAGAAGCGGCGGAAGGGCCCCAACCCCAGGACACCAGGAGCAGTGCAGCGGTCGAGGGGCCCCAGGCCCAGGACATCGGGAGCAGTGCAACGGTCGAGGGGCTCCAGCCCCTGGAGACAGGGATCATCACAGCAGCAAATGGGCCCCAGCTCCGGGCAACCGGGAGCAGCGCAACGGCCGATGGGCCCCAGCTCCGGGCGACCGGGAGCATTGCAGCGGCCAATGGGCCCCAGCTCCGGGTGACCGGGAGCAGCACAAAGGCCGTTGGGCCCCAGCTCCGGGCGACCGGGAGCAGTGAACCAACCACCGTGACCCAGCTACAGGAGACGGAGGAAGCCGTGTGCCCGAAAGGGGGTGGAACGAGAAGGCCCCCCTCAACGACACCACTGGTTGCGCCACCAGAAACCCACCTCATCACTGGATTCCTGAGCCCAGGAAAGCTGAGGCAATTCACCGAAACGGTGGGAATGAGGGGACACGAAAACGGTCAGTGACTCTAAAGACAATGGAGCTCAAACTGGCATCTTTAAACGTGCGCAGTATAAAGAGCACTGCGCGATGTGTGAACGCCTTACAGTACCTGGCCAAGGTCAAGGCAGATGTGACATTTCTTCAGGAGTGCGGGCTGCCACACCTCCGCTGCTATCGGAGGTGGTCGCGATGGTGGCCCCACGGACTGTCGGTGTGGTCGGGGGGCAATGACTGTCGTGCTTCCGGCCTGGGAATTTTGCTGCGGGGAGGGAACTTCGCCATCAATGAGGTTAGGGAGGTGGTTGGGGGGCGGCTCCTTGTGGTGGATGTTATGTACCGTGGCTCTCCGCTCCGGCTGATTAATGTGTATGCCTCACCCACGCAGAGCGAAAGGCTGGCCGTTCTCCAGCAGCTCCCAGTGCTGCTGGCCACGTCCCGGCAGCTCGTTCTGGCCGGTGACTTCAACTGCATCATTGATGCGGCTGGACGATCCGGCAGTGCCGACAGCAGACTGGACAGCACGTCCAAGTTCCTGAGGGATATGGTAAAAGATGCAAAGCTGCGCGATGCCTTCAGCGACCCTGCAGGCGGGTCCCAGCCACGGTTCACCTGGTCGAGATCGGACGGTTTAGCCCGATCTCGGATAGACTTTGTCTTCACGACGAAGGCCGTCACGGTGAGACACACTGACCTCACGCCGGTGTTCTTCTCCGACCACTGCCTCCTTCAGGCTTCCTGTCACCTACAGGAGGACCGGAAGGCAGGCAGAGGGACGTGGAAGTTAAACATGAAGCTGTTGACCCCAGAGAACATCGAGGAGCTAAAGAGGGACTACGCATGTTGGAGAACGGTGAAGCCCCTCTTTGACTCCCCCACACTCTGGTGGGAAGCAACCAAGGAGAACATTAAGAGGTTCTTCATAAGTAAAGGGGTTCAGAGAGCAAGACAGAGTCAGAGGGAATTGTGCCAACTCCAGACAGATTTGCAACAACTGCTCCTTCTGCAGTCGAGAGGGGTGGATGTGAAGGAGGAACTTAGAGACGTGAAGGACCGGCAAGCTCGGCTCTTTACCTCTGAATCCTCCAAGATCATCTTCCGATCCAGGGTCCGCCATGTGGAGCAGGATGAGACGTGCTCACGTTTCTTCTTCCATAAGGTTCACAGGGGGAGCTCTGTGATGAACAGCCTTAGGGAGGAGGACGGCTCGGTAGCATCCTCACACAGACATGCTGAGGATCTGCAAATCCTTTTACACAGATTTGTATGACCAAAAGGCCATAGACAGCACCTCCTCCCAGAACTTCCTGTCCTCGATCACGGAGGTCTTGGAGGACAGCAAGCGGGAGAGTCTGGACCAACCACTGACCCTAGAGGAGCTGACTGGCTCCATCCGTTCCTTTGACTCGGGTAAAACTCCCGGAAGCGATGGCTTACCGGCCGAGTTGTATTCGGCTCTGTGGGACTGGATGGGCCCGGACCTGCTAGAAGTGTACAACGGCATGCTTCTGGCTGGTAGCATGTCAGACTCCATGAGGAAGGGCAACATCACCCTAATCTACAAGCAGAAGGGGGAGATGAAGGACATAAAGAATTGGAGACCCATAACGCTCTTGAATGTAGACTACAAGATCCTGTCTAAGGCCATCGCCAACCGGGTCAAGTCTGCTCTGGGACAGGTGATCCACCCGGACCAAACTTGTGCTGTACCTGGCAGGAAAATCTCAGACAGCCTAGCGCTGCTGAGAGATACCATCGCCTACGTGCAGGACAGACGGGTGGATGCCTGCCTAGTCAGCTTGGACCAGGAGAAGGCCTTTGACAGGATTTCGCACACGTACATGAGGGACGTGCTCTCCAAAATGGGTTTTGGGGAGGGAATCAGGAACTGGATCAATCTGCTCTACACCGACATCCGTAGTGCAGTCCAAATCAATGGGTGGGAATCAGACAGTTTCCCTGCAAGGTCTGGAGTCAGGCAGGGTTGCCCTCTCTCTCCTGTCTTGTTTGTCTGCTGTATTGAACCTTTTGCCGAATCCATCAGGAAGGATGCGAGCATCAGAGGAGTGACACTGCCCGGCAGTGGGGGCATTCAAGTAAAGACCTCCCTGTACATGGACGATGTCGCTGTCTTCTGCTCGGATCCAGGGTCGGTCCGCAGATTGATTAGTATCTGCGACCAGTTTGAGTCGGCCACGGGAGCCAGGGTGAACCGCAGGAAGAGCGAGGCCATGCTCTTTGGCAACTGGCCGGACAGATCTTCCGTCCCCTTCACCATCAAGCCTGACTTCTTGAAGGTGCTGGGGATCTGGTTCGGGGGGGCTGAGGCGTGTAACAAGAATTGGCTGGAGCGGATAGCCAGGGTGGGGAAGAAGCTGGAGCTGTGGAGGCAACGCTCCCTCTCCATAACGGGAAAGAATTTGGTCATCAGGTGTGAGGTGCTCTCGGGCCTGCTGTACTTGGCACAGGTGTGGCCTGTCCCTCCTTCCTACGCCACAGGGATCACCCGGGCCGTCTTCCAGTTCATCTGGGGGTCGAGGATGGACCGGGTGCGACGGGCCACAATGTACAAGTCGGCAGACAACGGGGGTAAAAGCGTGCCCAACGTCGCCCTCATCCTGATGGCCACCTTCGTGTGTGGCTGCATCAGGCGGAGTGTAGAGCCAAGGCACGTGGGCACCAAGTGTCACTACCTGCTGAGGTTCTACCTGTCCCCGGTGTTGCGAAGGATGGGCCCGGCGCAGATGCCACGCAATGTGCCAGTCAGCTGGTCACTGCCGCCCCATCTGTCGTCTGTGGAAAGGTTCTTCCGGACCAACACCTTTGACCACATGTCCATTGGGCAGTGGTCAGCACAGAATGTCCTGCAGGCACTGCAGGGAAAGGACTCGATGGACCCGGTGGCGTGGTTCCCTGAGCAGACTGCCCAGCTTGTCTGGCAAAATGCCTCATCGCCAGAACTCACCAACAAGCACCAAGACCTGGCTTGGCTTGCGGTGAGGGGAGCCCTCCCAGTCAGATCCTTCCTGCACCATCGGAACCTCACTACCAGCGCACGCTGCCCTCGGGACGGCTGCTATGGAGTGGAGACGGTTGCCCACCTCTTTGCAGAGTGTGGATTTGCCCAAAGAGTCTGGAGGAAAATGCAAGGGTCCCTGGTACGCTTTATTCCAAACAGCTCTGTCACAGAGGACTCTGTGATTTACGGACTGTTCCCAGGGACACATTCAGAGACTGACATCAAGTGCTGCTGGAAGGTTATCAACTCGGTGAAAGACGCTCTCTGGTCTGCCCGAGCTTTGTTCACCACCCAGCAGAGCGAGATGTCCGTCGGGGAATGTTGCCGACTGGCCCACTGCAGACTGCAGGAGTACGTACTAAGGGACGCACTGAAGCTCGGTGCAGCCAACGCCAAGGCTCGGTGGGGGAGGGCCACAGTCTAAGGTCCTTCCGCTGCTGGACATGGGGGGCACTGTATGGTGGAGACGCCCCTCAAAATAAGGGAAGGTATCCCATGCCGGGGGGCCACATGAGTGGCACGGGTGGGGGATTAATTAGTAAAATTTGAAAAATGTATATAGACTGCATGGAAGAATTTGTATAGCCTCCGAAAATGTCGGATGGATTTTTCGCACGGTTGATGTATTGTAAATATTTATTACTTGAATAAAGTCTATTTTGAAATATAAAAAAAAAAAGGGAAGGAGAGAAAGATGGGAGGGAAGGAGAGAAGGGAAAAGAGAGATAGGAGGGAAGAAAGGAAGGAGAGAAGGGAGGGAGTGGGCTGGCGGCGGGAGCGGATGCTGGGGTCCGGGCGGACGGGTGTGAGCTGAGGCCGAGGTTTGTAAACGTTGCTCCATCCCCTGGCCCGGCCCTCCCTGTATTGTTCACCGTGTCTTCTCAAGGGGAGAGAGAGAGGGGTGGTGCCGGGGCTGTGTGCATGAAGCACGGTGACTGGAGGGGAGGGAGCGCTGCCCTGGGACCGTGAGGGAACCTCCCCCTCTCCCCCTTCTCCATTTCCCCCCTCACACCCCCTTCCTCATCTACCCCTTTCTTCCCTCTTCACCTCTCAACTCTCTCTCCATCCCTCTCTCCCCCCTCCACCCGGGGTAGATCTATCCGAGCCGAGAGTAGATTACTCTAGTGTGGGGCCCCCTTAGGCACGGGACCCAATTGGGAGCAATTAGCCCAATTGGCTTAAGGCCAGCCCTGATGGCCAATATAGAGGAGGGCAAGTGTGAGACGGGAGGCAATAGCTAATAGAGGCAGGTATGGGAGGGGGAGGGGTGGGATTGGGAGACAAAGGTAGGTCGATGATAGATGGAGGCAGAGAAATCAAATTGAAATGGAGCCTGGTGTTGGGGGGAGGGGGGGGGGGGGGGGGGAGAGAGATATGTAGGACACAAATACTATTGGTGCAGGAATCTGATAAATGATATGTGATATCTAATTAGCCTAGTTCCTGCACTCTGCTGCAATAGCTCTTGGTTGTGGGGGTGGAGGTGTAGAGTGAGGTTAATTGGAAGGACCAGATGTGGATCGGAAGTGCTGTGGGGAAAGGATTACCTGAAATCACAAAATTCAAATGTTCATACCTGGATTATATCTAGTTTGAGTTGGTCCTCACCCTGGCTGTGGGAAAGATCAAGGACAGACAGGCTGAAATGGGAAGTTGAAATGACATGCAACCAGGAGCTCGGGGTGGTTATTACAGCATAGTGCATGTGCTTTGCAAATTGGATATCGCTTATCATTCTTGGACAAGCAAATCAGCATATGGAATACAAGAAAATTCTATGGAAGAAACAAGAATATGTTTATCATATTCTAGATGCTTTAAGTAAGAAGGATAAAGATAAATGTTTCTTTGTGATAATTTAATGTTGTTAAAGTTTCAGTGGATGACGCATGAAACACCCATCCTCATGCGACATACCCCAAGTTACAGCTTGGAAAGCACCCAAAGACACGACTTCCAGAACTTTGTCTGCAAGCCAAATCCACAAACCAGACATGGATGTAATCCAAACAAATATCCTTGTTCTGGCATAGGTAAGTAGATAGATTAGAGGAAAGAATATGTAACCCATTCAATATAATTACATTCCAGATAAACTGTAGGAAATTTATTATCTCTGCTAATTTAAGTTATTGGTTGCATGGAAAATATCGCAAGAGAATGCAATATTACTTTAAAACTGAGTTATTAAATAATAACCATATAACCATATACCAATTACAGCACGGAAACTGGCCTTCTCGGCCCTTCCTGTCCGTGCCGACCATTTATTTTCCCCTAGTCCCATCTACCTGCACTCAGACCATACCCCTCCATTCCCTTCCCGTCCATATACCTATCCACTTTACTTTTAAATGTTAAAATTGATCCTACCTCCACCACTTCTGCTGGAAGATTATTCCACACATCCACCACTCTCTGAGTACAGAAGTTCCCCCTCATGTTATCCCTAAACTTCTGTCCCTTAATTCTCATGTCATGCCCTCTTGTTTGAATCTTCCCTACCCTCAATAGGAAAAGCTTATCCACGTCAACTCTGTTTATCCCTTTCATCATTTTAAAGACCTCAATCAAGTCCCCCTTTAACGTTCTGCGCTCCAAAGAATGAAGACCTAACTTGTTCAACCTTTCTCTGTAACTTAGTTGCTGGAACCCAGGCAACATTCTAGTAAATCTCCTCTGTACTCTCTCTATTTTGTTGACATCCTTCCTATAATTAGGCGACCAAAATTGTACACCATACTCCAGAATTGGTCTCACCAAGGCCTTGTACAATTTTAACATTACTTCCCTACTCCTATATTCAATGCTCTGATTTATAAAGGCCAGCACACCAAAAGCTTTCTTTACCACCCTATCTACATGCGATTCCACCTTCAGGGAACTATGCACAGTTATTCCTAGATCCCTCTGTTCCACAGCATTCCTCAATCCCCTACCATTTACCATGTACGTCCTATTTTGATTTGTCCTGCCAAGATGTAGCATCTCACACTTATCAGCATTAAACTCCATCTGCCATCTTTCAGCCCACTCTTCCAAATGGCCCAAATCTCTCTGTAGACTTTGAAAATCTACTTCATTATCCACAGCACCACCTATCTTGGTATCATCTGCATACTTACTTATCCAATTTTCCACCCCATCATCTAGATCATTGATGTACATGACAAACAACAGTGGACCCAACACAGATCCCTGATGCACCCCACTGGTCACCGGCTTCCACCCTGACAATCGGCCATCGACCATTACTCTCTGGCATCTCCCATTCAGCCACTGTTGAATCCATCTTGCTACTCCGCCATTAACACCCAAAGATTGAACCTTCTTAACCAACCTTCCACGGGGAACCTTGTCAAAGGCCTTACTGAAATCCAAATAGATAACATCCACTGCTTTACCCTCATCAATTTCCCTCGTAACCTCTTCAAACAATTCAAGAAGGTTTGTCAAACATGACCTTCCAGGCACAAATCCATGTTGACTGATCTTGATCAGAACCTGTTTATCCAGATGCTTATATATATTACCTCTAAGTATCCTTTCCATTAATTTGCCCACCACTGACGTCAAACTAACAGGTCTATAATTGCTAGGTTTATTCTTTGAACCCTTTTTAAACAATGGAACAACATACACAGTATGCCAATCCTCCGGCACTATTCCAGTTTCTAATGACATTTGAAATATTTCTGTCATAGCCCCTGCTATTTCTACACTAACTTCCCTCAATGTCCTAGGGAATATCCTGTCAGGACCAGGAGACTTATCCATTTTTATATTTTTCAAAAGTGTCAGTACTTCCTCCTCTTTGAATCTCATAGTTTCCATAGCTACTCTACTTTTTCCCCTTGCCCTGACCATTACGCTGTAAACAGTGAAAGCTGAAGAGGTATTACGAATGGAGGCACGTGTAATCAATTAGCTTTGCTTTCACCTTTTTTGGGTCTGGATTTGAATCCAGCTAGACTAATGTTTCCTCTGTCTGCTTTGGAGCAATTTTATATATGATGAAGTTGGGCAGTCTGAACAAAATTCCTACTAGGTGTAGTTATATTGGAAAGCTAGGGTAAAATTCATCTACAATAATTAGCATTTAATTGCCAAGTGTTGGAAATAGAAACGTTAATTGAAATTCTGGAGCATTGGGCATGAAGATTGTCCTTGCCTGTGTTGGCTGAGACCATTGGCTTGGTTTTTATGGTACAAAGGCGAGCCACCTGGATGTATCATTTGATTTCCGAATAAAGTTCATGCATAGATTATTATCACTGGATCAGATTGTGCTAGATGAAGACTGACTCTCCAGTAGCATACATATCTCCCTTTATGGGTAACTAGAACAAGTCCCAGACACAACTGAAAAGCATTGGCAGCAGATTAATCTAACCCTCCAAGTTAGACACCAGTCAAAGCTGTCAAGACACTGGGAGTATTTTTGAAGATTTCAGACATTCAAAAACATTCTAAAACTATCAATTCATCAAGCCATTCAAAATGTTAAATGTTATGCAGTGTCGTTAAAAAGCTTAAAGTATTTGAAAACATGATGAAAACATTAAAACAACAGCTATTCTCCTCTACTGTAATGAATGGCGTAGAACTCAATGCCAGATTTAACAAAGTCTAACATTGTTTGGGATATTCAATGGGCTTCCCAGTATTTATGTCACAGATTGTCACACTACTGTTGCAGGAGTCGTACATGCATGCACAAAAATCCCAATCCTTTTGGCACTTACAAGGGGAAATTCTGATGCTTGCTCACTGAACTACTGGCATTTCCTCACAATTCAGGCTTTGTTGATATCCTAAATCCAATGTGCATTTTTGAACAGTGAAAGCAAAGGTTCACCCATGGCTGAAATGAGAATGATTGATACTGTCATTGGCTGGAACATGTTCACAGCTGTGAGATCCTCTCTAGTGGAACATAACTCTCCTGTACACAATTTATTTGTGTAGAAAGGCAGTGCTTTCTTGGATAAACATTTACTTATCTGATCATAGCTGAAACATCTGTAATATTGTAGCAGCACTATGGGAGTTACCCACAACTTGTTCTGTTTCTCTTTCTCATTTGTCTGGTACTCTTTTTAACATATGTGGCTTGTGTAATATTGGGTGTGTTCTCTCTTGAGAGCTCTTTGTATGATAATATAAACGTTTCAGTAGAGAACTGGACAAAATCTGTGTGGGAGTAAACACACAGTGGAAATTCTACTTGTCTCAAAGTACTTTTGTTTAATAGAATGGTTTGTTACATCAAATAACTAGTTATCCTCCAGCATCTTAAGTGAATCAGAGGTTAGCTTCCATTTTGTGCAATAATAACATCATATATTTTTTCATTGCCTCGCTCAATCCTTGCACTGCCCAAACTATCACAGCAACCAGTGAATGTTTTCCCAATATTCTAATGAGAGAAAACCACCTCTGGCCCCATTGCAAAACTTTGTTCTCTCAAATATTGACTGTCTCCTGTCCAATGCGTGGCAACTTACTGAAGCAGAGTGTTCACAGCTAGAGCAAATGATGTACCCTCAATCTAGCTTCTACGCCCATATCTCTTTCCACCAGAAGATTTCCATTAACCCATTTGTAATCAGTACCCACATTTAGTCTATCTCATTGTTAACTTTAAATGTGTGCTCTGTTCCAGAGCTCGCTGTTTTGACTTCACCTCCGGTCATTCCTCCCTTTTCACCCCACAATTAGTGGCACTACCACTTGGGCAGAAGGAGCAACCTGATATAAGTTTATAAAATATTTTTAAAAGGCTAGAATGATAATCCTAGTTCTGTAGCCAGGATGAAAATGTCAAATGCCAGAAGCCATCGCTTAAATGTGGGAGTAGGAGAATTTTAAAGGAGAGTTATAAGGCAAGTTATACTTTCATGCAGTGAGTGGGAGGTGCCTGTAACATGCTGCCTGGGGAGGTGTTGGAAGCAGATATAACAGCAACATTTAAGAGACGTGAATAAGCAATGGACATAGTGATATAGACCATGTGCAGATAGATGGGATTAGTTTAGATTGGCATTGTGGTTAGCAAACATGTCAGGCTGAAGAGTCTGTTCTTGTGTTGCACCATTCTATGTTCTTTTTTCTATGTAAGATTAAAGAAAATAATGTGGTCTGTTTTGCTATAAAGAGGGCTATTCTGTTCTTGGCACAAGACACCAACTTTCTTGCAGGAATGCCACTGTGTTTGAGGCTGTCTTTGATAGAATCATTTGCATCTTTTTGGAGACCCCTGGTTCTAGTGGCCCTGCGCAGTAACTCTGTAACGGAGCAGGCATAAAATGTGGGATCTGTCCATACTGATTGACACCCTGTCCTGCCATTTAATGCCCCTGAGTAACCACAGATATTTTGAGTTGTTTCTTGTAAAGCATCCAAGTTTCACAGCCTTACAAAAAGCATCCTTTTTGTACAGTTTGATCTTGGTTGACAACTTCACAAATGGTGACTTTGTAGTGCATCACAAGCGAGTGCAGGCAAGCGACTGACTGGGCTTGCTGATTTGTGCCACTTTCCATGTCGAGAGAACCATCCGAAGAGACGATGGTTCCCAGATACTTGAAGTGATCGACTGTCTTCAGATCAGTGCCATTGATACATATGCTGATAGGATACATCATAGAGCACATTGGTGTAGGACCTCTGCCTTGATAAGACTAAATTCAAGGTCAAAGACATGTGAGCCTTTGGCAAACTAGTCAATGATGGCTTGAAGGTCAAATTTTCAATGTGCCATAAGGCTGCAGTCAGTAAACAATGGCCTCTTGGATCAGACTCTTAAATGTCTTGGTCCTCGTCTTTAATCTCCGGAGGTTAAAGAGTGAACCGACCACTGCCTCAAATACACGCTTCTTTCTAGATCATGCAGGGCATTGTTCAGGGTGTGCATGAAAATGTATTGAACAAAACTAGAGCAAGTACACAGCCCTGCTTAACACCACTGAAAATGTGAAATGGTGTTAATGTGTCATCACTCAAGGGGACGAGACCTATCATATCTTCGGGCGAAAGATATGGATGAATATTTTGAGAAGGTCTAACTTTATGAGGATGACCCAGACTGCTTCCCTGTTGACTGTTGAAGGTCTTCATCAGATCGATGAAAACAGCATAGAGGTTCAGGTGTTGCTCACTGCATTTCTTCTGGACCTGACTCACCGAGCAGACTATGTTGAATCTGCAACTACATGGAGCATCTGGCAGTAATGCTTCTTGGACTGAGCTAATCAGGAAGTTCAGTATGACCTGTACAATAATTTTCCCAGCTTTGGATAAGAGCAACATGCTACCAGCACCTATGATCCCACTCTGACCAGCTGTGATGACGAGTAGTAGACATTCTATGAGAATCTTGACTCCCTTGCAAAGTCTACTCCTGCAAGCGACAAGCGCTGAGTATTTGTTGATTTCAATGCTTGTGTTGAGAGCAACTATGAGCGCCGCAAGGATGTGATAGGCTCGGAAAGATGACCAGCAATGGATGCTCCTATACTCCTCTTGTGCCAGGAATAAGCTTCACCAGGACCAACTCTCTCTTCAGACAGGCCATCAAGTACATGACCATGTGAATGCATCTCGGGTCCAGACAGTGGCATCCCAAAGATTGTCATTGTTCACTGGTGGGATGTCCATGATGTCAGGATCATTAGCCATGCGGAGAACAGAGTATTCATCGAATCTCCCCACGTTGCCCAAAGCACCTCAGGATGTCAAAGCGTACTGAAGCCACATTCATCACTGAAGTTGAACCATTCACATGTGAGGGAGGAATATCAGTTTCACCTCGATAATACATTGGTGGCTCATAAACTGAGAAGTGGAGCCAATTCGGGTGAATGGATGAGAAAAGGTTTTCATTGGATCTACGTCGGTTCACCATGACTGGTTTGATAAACAGTGATGCAATCAACAAATATCTGAAAGTGCAAAGCCTTTGCCAGGTGCCAATTAGGTTTGTCCGAACCCATGTACATGAGTGATTGAACAATGCAACATGAAACCAGGACCTTGGGCTTGGCTCGTCATTACAAGATACACATCTATATTACTCTAATTTGCTTGTGGTTCACCCATCCCTTTTGCATCCTTTCCTATCCATGTACATATCCAAATGGCTTTAAAAAAATATATATATATATTTTAAATTATTTTTAAATTATCAGTGTACATCCCGTATATATTATTACAATCATTGTACCCCTTAATTGTCAGGCTTTTAGAGAAAAAGAATAGAAAGAATAGAAGTGAAGAAAGTGAAAAGAGTTGTGAAAGTGAAAAAGCGTGCCAAAAGGAAAAAAAAGAGCCCTTGGTCAAAGAGTTAGAGAAAGGAGATTAAGAGATAGACACTTGAAAAGAAGGAAAAAAAAGATAGAGAGAAGAAAAAAGGAAAAGGCAGTTACTATATTATAAACATCATACAAAAGGAATTTACCAACTCAATAATTTTTCATCCCCCTTTACTAAGACCCGATGCCGGTACCTTTTTGAGGTACTCTTGCACCCTATCCTTGTAGCAAATCTATATCCAAATGGCTTTTAAATGCAGTTATTGTACCTGCCTCGCCCACTTCCTTTGTCAGCTCGTTCTATGTTTTCGCCATCCTCTGTATGAAAATGTTGTCCCTTGGGTTGCTATTAAATCTTTCCCCTCCTATCTTCAACTTATCTCCTCTTGTCCTCTATTTTCCCAGTCATGCAAAAGACTGCGTATGCATTCTTTACCTGTAATTCAGACCATTGGGTCCTGGCAACAACCTCTTCAATCTTTTCTGCACTCTTTCCAACTTAACAGCATTTCTCTTTTTGCAGGGTAATCAAAGTTGAACACAACTCCAGGTGCAGCCTCACCAGTGTCTTGTACAACTTCAACATGGCATCTATACTCAATGCCTTCATTGATAAAGGCCAGCAGGTCAATAGTATTTTTTACCAACCCGTGATGTCACTTTGAGGGAACCAATACACTTGTACTCCTTGGTCCCTCTCTTCTGAAGCATTCCCTCTGCCCCCACCATTCACGAGAAGGCTCTGCCCTGGTTTGACTTTGCAAAATGCATCACCTCGCATCGGAATTAAATTCCATTTGCCTGTCCTCAGCCTATTTACCTAGCTGATAATGATCACACTGTAATGCTAGATATCATCTTCATTGTCTACTTGATCACCAATTTTAGTGTAATCTGCAATCCTACTAACTGTGCCCTGTATGTTCTAATCAAATAATTGATATAGATGACAAACAATATTGGGCCAGCACTGACTCCTGAGGCACAATACTAGTCACAGGCCATCAGTCCAATAAACACCCCTCCATGATCATCTGCTTCTAAGCATCAGTTAATTATGTATCCAGTTTGCTAGCTCTCCCAGAACCCATGCAATTTAACCATCCAGCGTAGCCTACTGTGTGGAACATTTAAGCAATGGGTTTGCTGAAGTCATACAGATCATGTCTATCAACATCAAGTTTAGTCATCCTATAACACCACGGAGATTATTTCTTGAAATTACATATTGAGAAACCTTTAACTTTTCAATGCATCCTTATCCCTGAAATTTTGACATAAGTCAGAAGTAAACTTTTCAGAGTTTACCATGTGGAGGCGTGAGGAAGTAGTGATGAAACTGTTCTGTGCCATCTCAACTTTTTGCCTAAAGTTCTAATTTATGTGAAAATGATACAAGATAACTCCACTCTAGTTAATTGAACCTGTCCCATTGATAGGTTTAGATTGGTATGTTATGGACTGGAAATTTGTGTTTGGTTGCTCGTGATAAACAGGCTCCACGATGTTAGCTGTTCTCTAGGTATCGCATTCCCTAGATATCTTTAGCCAAATCAGATTGTTTTTAACTCTGACAATGTCTTTGGGACTGTTTTCTGGTGAAATTTGTTTCAGAATTAAAACAAAAATTATTATTAAAACAGCAATTTTTTGTTTCTCTTTTGAAAACGAATTTGCAATGTGATAGAATTTTATATTGAATTGGAGAGTGATAATTTTAAATTGGAAACTGATTTCTCAAATCTAAGTAACGCTAATTACATAGTTTTTGATGGTTGAATTAACTTGTGTAAACTGGAAAATTTACTTCTGGCAATCCTTTTAATCTAAATAATGGCCAATATTAAAAATATTTTGAATGTACATTCTGATAATAAGAAATTGAGTTCCAAGGCAAAATCAACAGAGAGAATAAGAATAGTATTTGTTAAGTGGTAAAAAGAATGGCAAGCTGAATATGTTCAAAACCAGTATTTTAAAAAAAACAAAAGACGGGGATTACAAAGAATGATGCTGATCTAGGAAGAAATATTAAAGTTACTTTTGCCCATGTATATAAAATGAATAAAAGTAAATGGGGTGTTCTATGGAGACTTGTGTCTGAGAAACAGGAAATGAGGAAACCGTTAGCATTCGTAATTTTTGTTTGCGCAGCTAAAGATAGAATGTATATAAGGAATAAATAGGAAATTTTGGAGGTAATGAGAGGGAAGAACTTAAATATACATAAAGAGAATGATAATTGCTCGTTTCTGAGCTCCCCCCCCCCCCCCCCCCCAGTCTAGTTTCAGTAAAAGCACTGAATCAAGTACTTGAAATAACTACATTTTATTTTACCAAAAGCGCGTCACAGATCACACACTGTACCTATCCCCCACCATGGGTTCCATCCCTGTGTCTATCTGTTCAAGCCCTCTAGGCATCGCGCAGATAGAGACACTCCAGAGATTCTCCTTAAGCCTCGTGATCATGGCCTTTTATATGCCCCGCGAACCTGAGGGCTGAACCACACAGGGTTGTCTTCAAATTACCCAATTACAGATATTGATTAACCCCATACATATCAGACATTTCCCTAACCCAGTAATACAACAGTTCAATACATTGTATTCACAACTGACTTCGAGATGAAGTCAACTATTGAAACATTTACCCTGATTAACAGAACTCTCAGACAAGGCTTAACACCTATCCAATAAACATCCAGCAGTCAGATTCTGCAATATTATTTACAAGATATTTACAAAATGTATATCTAGTTTGCAACCACCCAATCCATTCTATGCAATTTGTATCAGATTGACAAGGCTTGCAGGGCTCCTACCCTTTGTATATGAATTGTATCTAAGTTCTAGACTCTCTGGCACCTCTTGCAGCTTATCCCATCTCTGCAGAGAGCATTCCCAATTTGACCATATCTCCCAGCAAGCCCTGACCCAAGCCAAGCCCCATTTTGAAGTCCTGACTGGTCCAATTTAGCCAGGATTAACAAGGAAGGATTGGAAACCTAAGGCAACTAAATGCTGGCAAATCCTTTGGACGGTAGTCCACGTCTTAAGGTTAGAAAAGAAGAAGAATCTATTGTGAAAGTCATGATAACAAAGCACTTAGAAATTAAAAATGATTAGAACGAGTCAACGTACTTTTATGATGCAGACATTAAGATTGGTAGATCTGAGCTTTTGTGAGGATGCAACTGCATGGAACCAAAGAAACTAATGACTATAGTGTGTGTGTGTGGTATTTGATAAGGTGTCACAGAAGGCAAAGTAGGGGTTCAAATGTTGGCGATATACTAATATTGTAGCATGTGTTTGTGTCAAGAGGTCAAGACAATACATGATCCATTTTCACCAAAAACACAGTGCAGGAGGAACTCAGTGGGTCAGGTAGCAACTGTGGAGGGAATGGACAGATGATGTTTTGGGTCAAGACCTTTCTTTAGATTGATGGAGTATGGGGGAGAAAGCTGTAAAAAGTGTGGTCAGCTCTGGCAAGCCCATGTTATTTTCAAGTTAACATTAGAATCTTGTCAATCACAATCGAAATGCATGAGTTAGAAAGGAATGGTTAGAGTAATCCATCCAAATTCATTACGACTGAAAGTTAGATGGAGGAAAGGAATAATAAAGAAAATGCATAGTATCTGTGAGTGGATTTAGAGATCTGGAGATTGGGCAAAAAGTTGGCAATGTATAACTGAGATTTTAATTTTACAAGGAAGAACAAAAATGAAATGCTTTTAAAATGGTAACAAATTGTAAATGTTAAACCTCAGAAGACTGGATCAGCTGGCATGTAGGTATTTAATTTGCAATTTAACAAGCTAAAAGGAGGACATTTATTTTTACAAGGTGCTTGAAATAAAGTAATCTTGTTACAATTTACAGTATTTTAGTAAGATTGTACTTGGCGTGCACTGTGTAGTTAAAGACTACATGATTAATTCAATGCAATGCAGTGGTGTTTTACTAGATAGATCTTTTGATTGATCCAAGATCAGCCTCTACTCACTGACTTTAGAATTATGTTCTTGCATCTATGCTGGGGGATTGCGGACAGCTGCAAGACTAATAGGATTGTAATAGCAGGGGGTTTTAATTTTCCCAATATAGACTGGGATTGCCATGATGCCATGGCTTAAATGGCTGGAATTTGTCAAACGGCTGGAATGTGTTTGGGAAAGCTTCCTCAGCAATGTGTAAAGAGCTTATAAGGGAGATGGCAAAGCTTGATCTACCCTTACGAAATTGGGCAGGGCATGTAGGTGAAGTGACAGTGGATGAACCGTCTGGGACCAGAAACCACCGTACAAATAGCTTTACAATAGTTATGGATAAGGACTGGGCGTGCTCACAAATTAAAGTTCCAAATTGGAGCAAGAACAACTTTGATGGGGTTAGACAGGAATTTGAAAAATTTGATTGGAGTAGGTTGTTTGTGGGCAAGGGGACTTAACAAGTCAAACCAGGGCAGACCATTCAAGGTGAACAATAGAGCCCTGGGGAGTTACGTGGAATAGAAGAATCTAGGAGTACAAGTACATAGTTCCCTGAAAGTGATGTCACCAGTAGATGTAGTGGGGAAGGCTTTTCTGGCCTGCATTAGTTACGGAATTAATTACAGAAGTTGGGATGTTATGTTAGTCGTGCAAGACATTGGTGAGACCACATATGAAGTAATGTGTTCAATTTTGATATTCCTGCTATTGGAGAGCTGGAAAGAGTGCAGAGACAATTTACAAGTATGTTGCCAGGAAAAGGTTGGACAGGTTAGGACTTTATTTCTTGGAATGCAGGAGGCTGAGAGGTGATCTTTCAGAAGTGTATAAAATCACAAGGGGAAATAGATAGGGTGAGCGCACAGTGTCTTTTTCTTGGAATTGGGGAATCAAGAACTAGAGAGCATGGGTTAAGATGAGAGTGGAACGATTTAAAGTAATAGAGGGGCAGCTTTTTGCACAAAGAAGAGGTGGGTATATAGAATGAGCTGCAAGAGGAAGTAGTAAAGACGGGTATAATAACATTTTAAAGATATTTAGACAAGTACAGAGATAGAAAAGGGTTCAAGGGCTATGAGCCTAATGGGCCTGTCCCACTTAAGCGACTTTTTAGGCGACTGCAGGAGACTATGCAGTCGCCATATGCGCGAGGGTAGTTGCTGGGGAGTTGCCTTCATGGTAGTGACGCGTTCCCGCATTCTGGGAACTAATCGTGGCCTCATTATGGTCGCCGCAAATTTTTCAACAAGTTGAAAAATTAGCGGCGGCTAGATTGAAGCCGCCATGGAGAGTAGCAAGAATTCTCGTGCCTTAGGTGGGTCGTCAGGAGGTCCTAATGGGTTGCCAGGAGGTCAAAGGTTCTTGTAGGTTGTAGCCAGTGCTGACTGGTGAATTTCATTGGCATCTTTGGGGAAAAAAAGGTAAGCAGTAGTTTTCAGAACCAAGGATAACCGACTGGCAACGTTAAATGTCCGCCAAGCTTCACAGCTGTGTATATCTGGCTTCTTAAATTTTGTCTCCACTCCTTCTCCCCCTCTATCCCCTCTCTCCCCTCTTTTAAAAGACTTACTGTACACTGTGTTTTAGCCGTCTTTTTACAGCGCCAACCTTCCTGTTCATCGCGGTGTGTGTCTGTATCACCTTGGCTTGGCACTGTGAATTTGTTTAGACGGGGCAAGCAAGGTCTGTGTGCCTGCGTGCCTGGACAGTCGCTGGTGGTCCACTGAAAAATCGGCAAGTGGGACAGGCCCATAACGCCAGCTAAAGAGACCAGCTTAGATGGGGCATCTTGGTTGGCATGGGCAAGCTAGGCTGAAGGGCCTGTTTCCATGCTGCATGGCTCTTTAAAACTTTGGGTGGGATTGTAAAATGTAATGTTGATGGACCACATTGTCTGCTTGGAATGTCCAGAACCGGGTGTCCTGATCTCTGGGAAGAAGTTGCTATTTACTGCTGAGTGAAAAGAAACTCTAGGCAATAGTTGCAAGTCTACTTTACTTTTATAGTCCAAGCCCCTTAGAATTAAGTTCAAACATTACTTTGTTATACTTTCATGTTAAATCTCTGTACTCTATATCACTTCACAGCAAGCCCAGATTCCTCTGTAAACCTACATTTACAATTAGTTAACATTTGAACTTTTTCAGTTCCTTGCAAAAAATTAATAGCCTTACTCTGACACTTGTCTGCCACATCTTTATCAACTGTCCAAATCAACTCACAAATACTTCAAATTTCTGAAATTCTTTCCTCTGCCAATGAGAATATTTTAGGGCTAGGATCAATACATTTTTGGGCTGGAGGATTTGAAGGATTGTATAATCAGTTTGTTTCGTCAGGTATATGGGAACCTGTGCCACACATCTGGTCCTAATTCCTCTGTTATTAAATTCTTTTTAAGGTACTGGTCCCTTTATTTTCAGCAAATATGAAAACCATCTGGTCTCAAATATGAAAACCATCTCTCTTAAAGGCTCCAAATTGACTTTTTAAAACATTATTATCAATATTGCAGAACCAAGGCCAAAGAGTGCTAAACAACATATGCAAATTTGTGCTCCAAAAACATTCCTATTTAACCATTGATGCTAAGAAAGTCCACTAATATTTAAAAAATATTAATTTTTTTTTACTTTCATGCTTTGAGTGTACCCTGTTATCAAGGTAACATTTCTCACAGGCATCAAGCTCAAAATAACCGAGTATGCATTTTACTCTGCATCAAATGATAAATTGTACGAGTGGTCAACAATACATGTTCACAATGCATCTGCTATATAACCTGACATGTTAAGTTAGTATACAATGATTCATGTATTATTGATAGGATCACCTGTTAATTTGGGTAACACTTTGTTTAATCATAAACACCACGATCATATCTTTCTCATCTGTATGGATTGAAGTTCATCCAACCTATTGTCTTCTATATTTCATTCTAAAATATAGTTTGTAATCATAACCAACATGAAATATATCTGTATACAACAACCCTTAAAGATATGACCATACTTCCAAAATGTCCTGTTAACATGTCCTGAATTATAAGAGAAAACTCTCAGTATTTCAGATGGTGAGAACAGTGAAAGCTGGCAAGAGAGAGGCAGGAAAACCGGATGATATGTTGTGGAATGGTAGGGTGAACAGATGATTAGAGATAAAAAACTAACAAAATTGAGATCCAGATTTGAAAAAAAAAAATTAGGGGTATGGGAAAGAATTTGAGGACGAGGGGACAATGGAACAGCAAACAAGAAGTGAAACGAGTGCTGAAAAAACATTGAAGGAGATCCAATCAAATGAGGCGATGACTGAGTTTAGGGCAATCTGTCTTGAGGTAATGAACTGGCTTGAGGTAAAGAAGTGGCAATCAATTTACTGGAACAATTAAACATGGAAAGGAAATTCATATCTGTCAAGACGGCAGCTCATCGTGTGGCTGTGGAAGCAATTTTTAGCAGTTGCAATTGATTAATGATTTTGAAAGAATAGTGACAGAGAACAAGATGAGGGATGGTAAAGGAATGTAGCTTTGTTAATGGCAAAGAAAATCTAAGCTTGGCGTAGAGATGTATGCTAAGTTGCTATCCTCTTGGATTTACTTTAAGGTTGTGGCTGGGAAAGTTAATGAAATCATAGATTTTTTTTGTCATGGAGGAAGTCAATTAATCCCCAGAATGTATATTGGCCAGCAAAGAAATGTCTATCTTAATCCATTTTCCTTGTCTGCAGCCTTTTAAATTATGTAACTTAGCCCGCCCCGTTGGTACTCAACATTATACCAAATTAAACTAATCCCTTCTGTCTTAATGTGATCCATATCCCTCCATTCCTTGCATTTCCATGTGCCTATCTAAAAGATTATTAAATGCCACTATGGTATCTGCCTTCACATCTACCCCATGCATTGGGCTCCAAGCACTTACCATTGTTTGTGTAGTAAAAATAAATGTGTTCCACACATCTCTCTAAACTTTTCACCGCTCATCATAAATCTATACCAACTATTATTTGACATTTCTCCTCATATGGGGGGGGGGGGGGGGGGGTGAGATCGTTCTGGCCATCTTCCAAGTCTGTGCCTCTCATAATTTTACATACTTCTATCAGGTCTGCCCCCCAGCCTCGGATGCTCCAAAGAAAACAATTCAAGTTTATCCATTCTCCCCTTGTATCTAACGTCCTCTAATCTAAGCAGCCTTAATAACTGCCTCAAAAGCAATTGAATGACATTTGTAAAACATGACATCGCCCGATAACACCAAACTGACTGTCCCTAATTAGCCCATTGCCTTACAAATGCAAGTAAATCCTATTGCTGAGAATCATCTACAATAGCATCACTCATGTGACTCCAGCCTAAAATGTTCTGGATTATCCCTATTTCCCCTCTGGCACATGGACAATTAACCTCTACCATTGTCCTCCACTGTCTCACTGGTGCCTAGAAAAGATACAAGGATCTTCATTAAGGCTCCTGCAATCTCTCTTAATAAACTGGGATAGATCTCTCAATAAACTGGGATAGATATTGAGATAGATTGGAATTTATCCACCTTCATGCTCTTCAAGAGACCCAAAACCACTACCACCACCTTGATCTCGGAACACCCTTGCATTTTAGTATATATCGCATTGACTAGCTATCCTCCATATCCACCTTCCTGCTGAATACCAAAGTACCTTGATAAATGCAAAGTACATGTTTAGTAGCTCATCTACATCCCTTGACACCAATCGTAAATCCTCTCCTTTATCCTTGAGTGATCCTGCCTTCTCCATCATTACCATCTTGTTTTTAATGTTTAATCTTTAATCCGCCTTGTCACGGACATTTCCTGTCTCCTTTTGACCCACCTGTTCCCTCAAGTTCTTTCTTGTTTTCCTTATTCCTCAAAAGTCCTATCTGATTTCATCGTCCTAAACTTTTCATATGCTTCCTTTTCCTTTTTGTCCAAATTTACAACTGTCCTAGTCATCCAAGGTTTTCTGGCCATATCCTTGTCCCTCCACCTAACTGGAACAGAGTAGGCCTGAGTTCGCATCAGCTAGTCTTTAAACAACTTCCACATGTCAGATGCTGACTTGCCCAAAACCAGCTGCTCCTGATGCACTCTCTCCAGCTCCTGCCTAATAATGCTGTAATTTACTCACGCCCAATTTTGTACCTTCCCCCAAGGTCTAAAGTTATCCTTATTCATAACTGTCTTAAAACATATGAAGTTGTTTCCAAAATGTAGACACTGAATGCCTGTCAAATGTCTGGACATGTTTCCCAGTACAAGTTACATTCTGGTTCCCCCCCCCTCTAGTTGGACTATGCATATACTGTGTCAAGAAACACTCTTAGTTGCACCATAGCACTTCTGCCCCATCTAAGCCATTTTCACACCTTACCCATCCATATCTCTAGTCTCCCCCTCACTCTGAAGAAGGGTCTTGACCCAAATCGTCACCCATTCCTTCTCTCCAGAGATGCTGCCTGTCCTGCTGAGTTACTCCAGTGTTTTGTGTCTATCGTTGGTGTAAATCACCATTTGCAGTTCCTTCCGACACAAGTCTCAGTCAATATTGGGGAAGTTAAAGTCCCCCTCCCCCCACCTTGACATATTTTGCATCTTTTCATATTTGGTCTACATATCTGTCACTATCTCTCTCTGCCTTTGAAATGCCCATGGTATAATCCCATCAGAGTGTCTACACCTTTTCTATTTTAGAGCTCCACCCACAATGTCTCAATGAACACACACTCAGTATGTCCACTGAGTGTGGCTGTGACATTCTTTCTGATTAGTGTAAAACCTTTTTACTGCCTCTTTTTTACCACCATCTCTATCATGTATGAAACATCTAAATCCTGGAACCTCTATCCTATCAAAGTCAAGTCTCTGTAATGGCCAATTGCATTTAACTTCCAATTACTTTTTTTTAAATGCTGGTTATTAAATACTCTTGATTTTTGTCTTGCAAGCTTTTCGGGGAATGATTTCACCATCTGTAATATTAAATGTAATTCCCCTTCTTATCTGCCAATTGCGCAATTTTGTACCCCTTTTGGTCTCCCTGCTCGGGGAAAATAATCTTTCATACCCACTCGCTCTAATCCCTCACAATGTATTTATTTCAATTAAATCTCCCCTTGCCTTCTCTGCTGCAAAGGAAACAATTCCAGCCCATCCAATCTAATGAATGCCAGATGCACTTAGTTGCAAAACTAATCGAACGTGGGTCTTGTTCACCACTGAGTCATGTCATTTTAATGTTGTGCTTCCTTCAATAAATAAACTGATGTGCTATGTACGAAAGTGGAATTCCTGAATAAACCATCGTATTTGCTATAAAGCCCATTGTCTATTAATTGATCTGAAAACATTCTCTTCTGATGTTTTACAAAATGGCATCACAGGCTGATTGTGAAACTAAACTGATTGTGAAATACCCCGTGCATTTCCAGTCCTTTTGCTGCTTAAGCTTTCCTTCACAGTACCACAGGAGAGAACGTGTAGTTAAACTCTGGCACATAATCAGAAAATCATGTCCGAATTTGCTGGAGCAAACCACTTTGCATGTTCTGTGAATCTAATGCCCTTGTCCCACTTAGGAAACCTGAACGGAAACCTCTGGTGACCTTGTCCGGCACCCAAGGTTTCCATGAGTTTCCCAGAGGTTTTGGTCACTCTCCCTATTGGTCAAAAGTGGTTTCCACGTGGTCGAGACTTCTTCTATGTTCCTTCGATTGTTTCAACAAAATCAAAACCAGCCTCAACTAAAAGTAGGCTGCCGTTTAAAAAAATCGGTAATTTTTTAGTCGAAGCTGGTTGCGATGCTGGTGGAAGGTAAAACCTCCTGGGTCGAAAAAAACTGGGTGGGGAAAAAAGGTTAATATTAACATTAGCATGTTACTCTGTCATTCCTGGGCGTGATTCGTATAAATTTTTTAAATGCAGTCTAATCCTCTTCTTGCAGCACATTCATCAGGTTATCATACTGTCCAAGCATCAAGAAGGGCTTCACCCACTGACACCTTCTTCTGCTTCCTCTTCACCCTTGTGCTTTCCCTTCTACCTTTCTTGAAAGGCTGATGAAGCGAAAGGGCTGCTGCTGACAGCAGTAGATGTACTTTTAGTAACATCCACCTAACTTGTTCCTTCCCTGCTCTCATGGTTCAGAATGATAAAAAAAATACCTGGGAGGCTTTTATTGTAAGAAAAAAAACATTCATGACATCATTTCATCACGTGATCAACTGAGCTGTAACCAGTCGACGCTGGCCATTGTTGGTTTTCAGTTTGGTTGTATGAGGTTGAAGGGGGTGTTGTTCAATCACGGACCAATTTAACGAAGCCAGTTTTCAAATTAGTCGAAGGAGGTTGCTGTAGGTCGAAGGAGGTTTTCTTCATAGTCGAGGAAGGTTTTCAACATATGCGTGGGAGGTGGTAGGAAGTTGCTAGTCACCTCGACCTTAATTTTTTTTTTTTTTTGGGTGGTGGGCAAGGTCACCAGAGGTTTCCTAAATGGCACGGGGGCATAACAATTTATTAAGTTGTAGTAGGGCGAGGGTTTTGTTGACCATGCAGACTTGACTTTGTCTATAATGTGGCAATTCAACTTCGTGTTGGCAGTCTGCGGTGTTTTAAACCTTGTCTTATAATTAACGCGTAATTATGATTTAAAAATTCAGTTCGTTGAGAGATGTGAAACCAGCATCGTTCAATAATGTTTACTCTGTAGATTCTGCAACATGTCGATTGTGCTTTGGCCATAGATAACTGCCTGCAATTTTTTATTATATGCCCTCAGTCAAGTAACAATGAACCAATGATAAATATACCTTCTATTTCACATAAGCCACAATTATATTGCATTATTGGAACATTCAAAGGTCCACTTATTTAATAAATAACTGTAGTACCGGTGAATATATCATCTGCTCTGCAGCTGTTCATATGGTGCTGCTCATATGCAGTGAAATTTTCAGATTGGGTAATATAGAAACATAGAGTGTTGCAAATAGCTGCTATTTTATGAATCATTTAATAGTATTGAAGGATGAACTACCAGATTGAAATCTGAAAGCATATGTTGGAATAACATTCTAAAAGCAATGCTCAGATCAAAATATGTTTTTTACAACGTAGCTTTAATGTTACATAGAAATATAGAAACATAGAAAATAGGTGCAGGAGTAGGCCCTTCGAGCCTGCACCGCCATTCAATATGATCATGGCTGATCATCCAACTCAGTATCCTGTACCTGCCTTCTCTCCATACCCCCTGAGCCCTTTAGCCACAAGGGCCACATCTAACTCCCTCTTAAATATAGCCAATGAACTGGCCTCAACTACCTTTGGTGGCATAGAATTCCAGAGACTTGCCACTTTCTGTGTGAAAATTTTTTTCCTCATCTCGGTCCTAAAGGAATTCCCCCTTATCCTCAGACTGTGACCCCTTGTTCTGGACCTCCCCAACATCGGGAACAATCTTCCTGCATCTAGCCTATCCAACCCCTTAAGAATTTTGTAAGTTTCTATAAGATCCCCCCCTCAGTCTTCGAAATTCTAGCGAGTACAAGCCGAGTCTATCCAGTCTTTCCTCATATGAAAATCCTGACATCCCAGGAATCAGTCTGGTGAACCTTCTCTGTGCCCCCTCTATGGCAAGAATGTCTTTCCTCAGATTTGGGGACCAAAACTGTGTGCAATACTCCAGGTGTGGTCACACTAAAACCCTGTACAACTGCAGTAGAACCTCCCTGCTCCTATACTCAAATCCTTTCGCTATGAATGCAAACATATCATTTGCTTTCTTCACTGCCTGCTGCATCTACATGCCTACTTTCAATGATTGGTGTACCATGACACCCAGGTGTCGTTGTATCTCCCCTTTTCCTAATTTGCCACCATTCGGATAATAGTCTACCCACCTGTTTTTGCCACTAAAGTGGATAACCTCACATTTATCCACATTATACTGCATCTGTCATGCATTTGCCCACTCACCCAGCCTATCCAAGTCACCTTGCAGCCTCCTAGCAGTGCCTATAGAGAGGTGGTTGGCAGCTTGTCAGGAGAGTATTTAAGATTTGAGCGGTGGGTGAAGATTTGGAGAGAGCATAGAGACCTAATGTGAGGAAGGACATTCTTGCTATTGAGGGAGTGCCGCGTAGGTTTACAAGGTTAATTCCCTGGATGGCGGGACTGTCGTGCTGAGAGAATGGAGCAGCTGGGCTTGTACACTCTGGAGTTTAGGTGGATGAGAGAGAATCTCATTGAAACACATAAGATTGTTAAGGGTTTGGACACGCTAGAGGCAGGAAACATGTTCCCGATGTTGGGGGAGTCCAGAACCAGGGGCCACAGTTTAAGAATAAGGAGTAAGCCATTTAGAACTGAGATGAGAAAAAACTTTTTCTCACAGAGTGGTGAGTCTGTGGAATTCTCTGCCTCAGCGGGTGTTGGAGGCAGGTTCTCTGGATGCTTTCAAGAGAGCCAGATAGGGCTCTTAAAAATAGCGGAGTCGGGGGAGAAGGCAGGAACTGGGTTCTGATTGGGGATGATCAGCCATGATCATATTGAATGGCGGTGCTGGTTCGAAGGGCCGAATGGCCTACTCCTGCACCTATTGTCTATTGTCATAGGTAAAGTAAAATGGTTGACAGCAATCTAGGAGGAAAAAAAAGTAGTTTATAGACTTGGATAGGAAGAGGGAATTAAAAAAAAAAAAATGCTGGACCATGGCTGGAGCTTTGTGGAAAGAAAAACATTTCAACTTTTTCGTCCCAGACTATAAAGAGTAGTGGGAGGACTTTATGAGAGAATGAAAAGGTATCGAGCTGTGTTTCTCATTACCACTATTTGCAGAATGGCCCAAGAGTTTTAAAATAGCAGATGTTGATGGTGCATGCTTAAAGGTGACAGCAGAAAATGATTTGAAGGGTAGTTGGGGTGGGGATCAGAGAAGATGACATTGAAAAAATGATTTCATAAATGTATGACTGAAAATGGGAGAGAAGAGAGGAATCTAGTAGGTCGGTAAGTGATTGGCTTGAGGCAGAGTGAAAACTGATTTATCTTTACTACCGTTACCAAGATGAAAAATACAGAACATTTAAAAATAAAGCTATTGCTCCATAGTGGTCTGCTTCTAAAGCTGCAGGATAATTGCCACTGACTATAAATGCAATCGTACAAAACATGAGAACAAAACTAGGTCATTCACCCCTTGAGCCTACTCTGTCATTTAGAGAAATAATAGATGGACGATGATTGAGTTCCTTGTATGTACTTTATTTTGCTCCATATCCCAATAGAACTTTGAACAAACAATGAGAGAGTTCAAATGTTTTAATACCCTTGGTGTTTAGAAGTGGTTCCCAAATGTGTTCATCCGCATGTTAAAGGGGAACATCATCCTACTGACTGTGGCTAGGGTGATAGAAAAGTTTTCAAGAGATGGGACGTGAGTCACTCATTGCAGAACGCTCAGCTACTGTCCTGCTCTTACAATTTGGGTGGCTCCTCCAGCTATGTGTCTATTCAATTCTAACCATGAGGATGTTGATGGTTAGGATGTCTGCCATAGAAATGGTGTTCAATACCATGGAAGTCATTGGATTTTGTTTTGATGGGATTAGCCATTGCTTGCAACTTATAAGATCGTAATGTGTCAGTTTATTCCTGATGCATGGATAAATTGAAACTATGCACTACAATTGTCAAAGTCCATTTGTCACAGATTTCCACATTTTCTTAATCTATGAACATCTTTTTTTCACAAGTTATAGGAGTAGAATCCAGCCATTCAGACTATTGAGTCTACTTCACCATTCAATCATCATTGATCTCTGCCGCCTAATCCTATTTTCCTGCCTTGACCCCATAACACATGTCACCTGTTCTAATCAAGAATTTGTCTATTTCTGACTTTTAAATATCCACTGACGGCCTCCACAGCCCTCAGTGGCAATGAGTTCCACAGATTAACTACTCTCTGACTAAAGAACTTCCTCCTCACCTCCTTTCTAAAAGAGAACCCTTTAATTCTGAGGTTATGACCTCTGGTCCTAGACTCTCCCACCAGTGCAAACATCCTTTCCACATCCACTTTATCCATCGATGCTTTTCATTATTCTGTAAGTTTCAATGAGGTCCCCTCTCAACCTTCTAAATTCTAGCGAGTAGCGGTGCAATGCTGTCAAGCGCTCATCATTCCTGGAATGGTTCTTGTAAACCTCCTCTGGACCCTATCCAGAGCCAGCACATCCTTCCTCGGATATGGGCCCAAATTTGCTCGCAGTACTCCAAATGCTGACCAGCACCTTATAGAGCCTCAGCATTACATCTCTGTTTTTGCGCCACAGTCTTCTTGATATAAATGCTAGCAATGAATTCGCTTTCCTTATTAACGATTTGACTTGCTAATTAACTTTTTGGGAATCTTGCACCAGCACTTCCAAATCCCTTTGCACCTCCATTTTTTCGATTCTCTCTCCATTTAGAAAATAATCTACGACCTTTATTCCTATTACCAAAATGCATGGCTCTGCACTTTGCTGTATTGAATTTCATCTGCCACTTCTCTGCCCACTCTCCAAAGCTATCCAAGTCCTTCTGCAGAGTCCTTGCTTCCTCTGCCTGCCCCTCCACCTATCTGGGCATCTTCTGCAAAGTTGGCCACTAAGCCTTCAATCCCCTTATCTAAATCATTGGCATACAACATGAAGAGAAGCTGCCCCAGCACTGGGTACCCTTGCTGAACTCCACTGTCACTTCTTTTGTAAATTTAATACTATCATTTACAGTACATACTGTTGGCTGTATTTGTGTTTAATATGCTTAACCTGTCAAATAATTGCAGTCCAACATAGGTTATTATGGGTTACCATCATTCATATCTTGCCATCAAAAAAACCAAAAAAAATCTGAATTCTCTACTGCATGGAAGGAGCGGCAACAAACACATGGTAATATCACCAACTATAATTTCTTCTCCAACGTACAGAGTATTGGCTTATTATTGCCATGTACCAAGATCCATTGAAGATCATTGTTATGCCGGATATCTAGGCAAATCATATAATGCGTGTACATCGGGTTGTACAAAGAGAAAATAAACCGAGTGTAGAATATTGTATTATAGCTTCTAAGAAAGTGCAGATAATAAACAATAGGTGCAGGAGTAAGCCATTCGGCCCTTCGAGCTAGCACTGCCATTCATGTGATCATGGCTGATCATCCCCAATCAGTACCCCGTTCCTGCCTTCTCCCCATAACCCCTGACTCTGCTATCTTTAAGAGCCCTATCTAGCTCTCTTTAAAGTATCCAGAGAACCGGCCCTCTGAGGCAGAGAATTCCACAGACTCAAAATGCTCTTTGAGAGAAAGTGTTTCTTCGTCTCTGTTCTGAATGCCTTGCCCCTTATTCTTAAACTGTGGCTCCTGGTTCTGGACTCCCCCAGCATCGAGAACATGTTTTCTGCCTCCAGCGTTTCCAAACAGATAAAGTGAGAGTATCACAAACAAGGTGGATTGGAACATTTATTCATAGTAAATTAGAGATCCATTTGGGTCCACAGCAAAGAAGAAACTGTTCTTAAATGGCATTTAACTGTCTTGCAACATTAAATGTAAATAATGTTGCAAGACAGTTGCCCTGCTGTTTGGTGATTGGCTGAAGTGTGAAGCCCTGGCTGAATTGTTTGTACTGCCAGGGTAAATGTTGCATTATTCAGTTAACTGACTTTCTTCCAGAAGCTTCTGGAGAAACATTGTTTAGGACTCTTTGTAATTGGGTTGGGGCACTGTCAATAGTTTGGCCCCTCATGGTTCGTTAACCTATAAAACGTAGTCCCCATTTGGATCGGTGTCGATCTTCTGGAAGGGCGCTTTGGACTGCGTGACCTTTTGGAAGTGTCTGCTTGCATAAGGCTGAAGGGCTTGGCCAGGCAGAGTCAAGGATCGAACCCGCGATTGTTTAGGTATCGTATAGGGGGTTTGTTGTTCCTTCAAAAATAAAGTTGTTCCAGTGCTTGACTTTGTGTTTTTACTGAACTAGAGTTGGGGGGGGGGGGGGGCTTTAGGAGCATATTTACAGTAATGTACCAATTAAGATAGTGAAATTCAGATTGCCATACAGACATACCAATAAAGTGCAACAAGACAACCACATTTTTAACATGGGCATCCACCACAGCGACTCCCCACATTACTCATTGTGATGGAAAGCAAAAGTTCAATCATCTTCCCTTTGTTCTCTCGCGTTCGGGACACTCAAACCTACTGTTGTCGGGGCGATCTTGGCTCCTGTAACTGGCAGTCGAGCCCTCCGCATCGGCGAATTATGGTATTGAAGGTAGTTTGGGGGGAAGATGACTGCTGTGAATGTATTGTGATGGTATAGGTAGCCATAGAATCATATTTCAAAAAATTCAACTACATACACAAAGCTTGACTGACCATTCACACATTTTCTAATTGCCTGAATATTTCAAAATATTGTATTCGCTCATTCGTTTCTAATTTGTGTATATTTATAATTTCCCAATACTGCTTATTTAAAAGCGGTATAGAGTTCCTTGGATTCACTCGCTTTTCACAAATGACGAAGTGACATGTCAAACTCTCCAATCGAAATCATTTACTGGTCAGGAAAAATGTGAATAATTATAGTTGGGGTATCTGCATTCTTTATCCTATTTGAAAATGAGATATCAAAGGTAACCATGTAAAGACTATAGATGCTGCTAAAAACAGAATTTTTGGATGTAATGTTATGGATACATTGATTTTGGCATTTTTGACAGATCGAGAAACGCATGAGATGGTGGAATAGATTAATCATGAAACAAAATTCTCAATATACCAACAAAATGATATGACTCCATCTGAAGTTTTTGTATTGAAATACTAGACCTTGTAATTATGTATGGTACTCTATCATAATGCATGCAAGTTGTTCTTTAATTACTGCTTCAATAAAATGGAAATCTAATTGTTAAAATATGCATTCTAAAGAGCTGACTATTACAAATGTACTGGCATACCTCATTTAGTAACATAATAATAGGATCTGTTATTAAACTTGCCTGTTTTTTGTTGCAACCCTCACCAAGTACCACAGGTGGATCCGAATGAGTTAATTTCTCCACCAAAGGTTTATCGAGAATTTATATCTTTCATTCACCAATATGATGCAAGAAAGTATCCAAATGAACCTATCAGAGGAAAGGTAAGCTTGTGGCTGGAATTTTTATGTACCAACTATATTAAATATTATAAATATTGAAGCTGCATTAAATAAAATGTGTGGACTGTCAGGATAAGTGCACTATAGGAAGTAGAAACAAAGTAATAACATTGAAAATATTAAAAATGTGATGCATGTTAGGAGCAAGACTGGTCATGTCAGATGTACATTGATGTTTAGTAGAAAAAGTGCTATTGATTCATCCTGTAAGCTAGCAAAATATTTCCTTAATACCAGTCTTTGTTTTTTTTTGCATTATAAGTCCTACCACCCACAGAAATTATGACCCATCAGCATTCTGAAAGTCTGGTCCCACCACAAAGTTTTATAAAAGTTGAACTTTTCTAAGAATGTACATAAGGAATTAGTACTTATGTTCATCTTGAGTACAGCCCAGATTTGGTGGAATGATGTGGATAGAGCATAAAATGTGATACTCCCTAAAATGATTGACAACCATCAATAGGTTTCACACAAGTGATGCTTCTTTTGGAGACAACCTGGAATAACCTTGTGAATACTGGAGGAAAAAGCAATTGGAAGGTTTCATGTAATGGTTTTGGTGAGTCGGACTAAAGAAAACCCCAAAGATTTTTATACCTATATATTTAAAATCCAGAGGGTAACCAGGCGGAAGGTAGGACTGCTCAAGAATAACGAGGGAATGCGTGTTGGAGTCTGAGGATGCAGGCAAGGCACTAAAGGAGTACTTTGCACCAGTTTTCACCAAGGAGAAAGATATGGAGGACAATGAAATCGGTGTGGAGAATGCTAATATACAAGGGCAGTTTGAGATTATAGCAGAGGAGGTGTTTGGGCTCTAGAAGAGTATTAAGGCAGATAAATCCCCAGGATCTGATATGATTTATTCCAGGTTATTGAGAGAGACAAAATAAGAGATTGCAGAAGCCTTGACACAAATATTTGCATCTTCTCTAACTACAGGTGAGATCTCACAGGACTGGAAAGTCGCTAATGTGGTTACGAAAGGTTGGACAGACATGGAGTGTTGTCTCTGGATCACTGGAGCTTGTGGGGAGACCTAATAGATGTAAATCAAATTACGATAACTATAGACTGGGTAGACAGTCAGAACCTTTTACCCCAGGTTGGCAAAAATAAATACTGGTGGACATAGCTCCAAGATGAAAGAGGCAAGCTCTAAAGGGTTTTTTTTTTTTTGCACAGGCTGTAATGCATTGCCAGGGGTAGATTGAAGCAGATATGATATTGGTGTTTAAGAAACTTCTAGGTAGGCACGTGGATATGCAGGGGATGGAGTGATATGGATTATATGCAGGTAGATAAGAGATTGTCTTGGCATCATGTTCGGCACAGATTGTGGGCAGAAGTTATTGTGCTGTACTGTTGTATGTTGTAACTTCAATGATGCTACTTTCAGTATTGAACACTAACTAGTGGTATCCAGGGGCAACATATTAAAACAGCAGGAATCCCCACAGATGTTGCCATACCACCAGGTACAACTTCCCTTTGTTGCACTGTGAACTAAACAATTAGTATTTACATAGCTGCTGTATTGTATAATGTATTGTAGCAAATTTGTTAACATTGAGTTAACAAAATTAGACTCTTGTTTCTCAATACATTTACCTAAGTATTAGTAGGTCTAATAAGCGAGTTTGGTCTTCCGACTGCGCATACCCAGGTTAAAGGTCACTCTGGCTAAACAACCCAGTGAAGCAGTGGACCTTCATTTCTTCAGTTTTTTCCAGCTTTGATTCTTCTAGGTGAGAAAATGCTTTCAAACTATGAAATAGTTGTATCTATTGGTCCTTTGTTATAAGCTAAGATTATTTTGATGTTTTTATTGCTTTATGCTTTGGTGTGAGAGTGAGATTGTGCTCGTCGGTGTCGGGCCCGGGCCTGTTGAGTTCCTGCTGGGCCGTCCCCGTCCCCTCCCGGGTGCCTCGACCCTGTCCGGGGGGCGACAGGAGGCGGCCAAGGTGTCGGGCCTGGCTTGCTGCCGGCACGGGGAGGGGACTGATTTGCTGCCGCGCTTTGTGTGTATGGATGGTGCTCGGCTTTCGCCGGTGCCGGGGGGGTTGGCCGCTAGCAGTCCCTGGCCCGTCGCGGAGAGAGGTTGGGCTGGAGTTGGCGTTACTTCTCCACGCTAGCTGTGGGCCTGGGGCCGCTGGTGTCGTCGGTCACAGCCTGTGCGGAGAAGAAGCGCCAACCCCAGCTCCACTCCCGCCAGGCCAACCGACAGCCCAGGACCGATGACACCAGCGCCCCACCGATGACACCAGCGCCAACAGCCAGCGCTGAGAATAAGCGGCAACTCCAGCCCAACCTCGCTCCCCGACGGGCCGGGGACCGCCAGCCAACCCCCCCGGCGAAAGCCGAGCTAGCACGATCTCGCTCACTCACCAAAGCATAAAGCAATAAAAATAACAAAATAATCTTAGCTTTTAACAAAGGAACAATAAATACAACTATTTCATAGTTTGAAAGCAGTATTTTCTTACCTAGAAGAATCAAAGCTGGAAAAAACAGAAGAAATGAAGGCCCACTGATTCACTGCTTTCCAGGGCTGTTTATGCATAATGACCTATGACCTGGGCATGCGCAGTCGTAATACAGAACTCGTTTATTGTAGAATTATTGTTTATTGAAGCAATGAAATATAGAGTGAAAATATCAAACACTGCTATTAGCAACTGATGGACACTAGGAAGAAATGAGGACTTCCAATTTGAGAAGCTAAACAACATTGATGTCTAATACTGCCTTTTAGTTATGTATGGAATGGAACTTGGGATTACAAATTCTGGTGACACATTTATATTAAAAAAAACATGTTCAACCATCCCAAGTTGTTACAGGAGTGGAGGAGTAACATTCACTCCTGGTTGCCCTTGGAGTGACCTCATCAATCTATTTTATTTATGTGGAATGCTCCCAAAAGATGGATGATCAAAATTCAGTTATGAATTTATTACCCTGCAAACTAATCTTTGGGAAATGGTATCCATGGGAACCACTGCTGCAAGGTATGAAACCTAATTGTGACAATCACAGCAATGTAATTTTCAAGTCACATGCATTTTGAGTGATAAATGGTAAAAGTATTCAAATTGTAACAGGATAAAGACTTCTTTTGGTCATTTCAAAGCCATGTTCTTACTTCCAAACTTTCCATTGTTGTTCATTTTCATGAATAAGTCGAGCTGACAGAATATCCATTATCTGCTGGCTGTAGATAACTGAGCCAAGGCTGACAGCCAGCAGAGTGGAAGCAGCAAGTGAGTGCCAGCACTTGAGCTAATAAATGAACTCAGCCCACAGCTGCATTCGCAAGATGCTTGTGTTCCGCTTGTTAAAGCTGAATTTGTTTCCCTTTCCAGCGTCAGGGAGCCTTTGTGTGCTCTGAGATAAACTCGCAGAATGGAAAGATAGCTCCCAGAGGAGCAGAAACATTCCTGGTTACCGGAGGGTCACATTCATTGGAACATTTGAAAGAGAATGGAAATCTGAGGAAAAACATATTGGCCTCGCCCAGACCCAGCTCAAATTCCCAACAGATGCCGTGTTCAGGAACATGCTTATCAAAACCGGGCCCAGAGGAAGCTGCCAAGGGATATCCCAGAATTCCTGCAGAAAGACAATGTAGCGTACGGCCACTGGAAGATGAAGCAAGAAGTGGATTTGGAGAGCAGCAGGAGATTGCTGTGGAGCCCACGTCCCCAACAAAGCAAAAGGGCAACCATTCTGGTACGATGTTGTCTCCATCAGCTTCTCCAGCAGCAACCCTTTTGCAAACTAATTCATCACTTGTTCCCATCAACAACAACAAACTGACAACAATCAGCATTTGACAAAAAAAAACGTAGCCTTCAAAGGTGTTTGTTGTCCGATCGTTATCGGTATCATTAAAAAAATAAATAAACTTTCTGCACAGCATGTAACCTTGTTTATCCAGTTTAACTTCAGTGTCATAATACTACCTGTTGTACAGCCACATGCACCTCTACCTGTAGTAATTCTAGCATTATTGAACATTACAAATCTAATGGTCCTGTACTCTTAGTGCGAGAAGTGTGTCCTGTCTCAGTAGAAAGTCTTCATTGATTCAGGATTTAATTTAAATTGGGATTTTTCTTGCTCACTTTATGCACAGTTTAACAGTCACATCACCCAGTGAATAACTTGAACAAATAGAGAGTACCACCACACCGGCATAGCTCTTCACGCTGCCACATCATGGCTTCAGCACCCAGGTTCAATCCTGACCTCCAGTGCTGCCTTTCACATTGTCCAATTTCCTGCAACATCGTACGATGTAAGTTTTCAAGTTAATTGGACATTGTAAATTGACCAACAGTGTAAGGAATTTGGGTTTAATTAATGGACTGTGGGGAGAAACTTTAAAAAAAAAAAAAAGGCTTAGTGTCGGAATAGTGTAATTGAGTGCATGAGGGTTGGTGTGGACATGCAGTGCATTTTGATTTTACGAACTATTCACAGCCAAAAAAATATTAAGTGTATTGCAAATCTGGCATGCTAAAAGGAAAGTATTAATTCATTTCTAAAACATTGCAAATTTACAGAGCACTTTTTTGTAATTGGAAGAACAGATATCTTTCCTCCGTCAACAAAAATATCAATTTCAGCTGAATTTGATTTAAGAAAAATTAAATCTAGGATGAAAAAAAAGTATTAGCAACAACAATCAAGAAGTTACCAAACATGCTGCAAACTAGTTAACAATGTTTTTCAGTGAAATACTTGGTCTCTTCTTGCTCTTGCCATTGTAACTTAAGACCTTTACATACTTGACTCCATCCCCTCTAAAAAAGTCAGGACTACAATATTAGAACATAGTGATGATTTTCTGAGGCTTGGTATTTGTTTGCAAGAGCACTTTACAGCCTTTTAGCCAGATGCAACTGGGTAGAGCACATGGTATTGGGGGTAGGGTGTTGACATGGATAGAAAATTGGTTGGCAGACCGGAAGCAAAGAGTAGGAGTGACCGGGTCCTTTTCAGAATGGCAGGCAGTGGCGAATGGAGTGCCGCAAGGCTCGGTGTTGGGGCCGCAACTGTTTACCATATATATATTAATGATTTGGAGGAGGGAATTAGGAGCAACACTAGCAAGTTTGTGGATGACACAAAGCTGGGTGGCAGTGTGAACTGTGAAGAGGATGTTAGGAGGTTGTAGGGTGACCTGGACAGGTTGAGTGAGTGGGCAGATGCGTGGCAGATGCAGTATAATATAGATAAATGTGAGGTTATCCACTTTGGTGGCAAAAACAAGGGGGCAGATTATTATCTCAATGGGGATAGGTTAGGTAAGGGGGAGGTACAGCGAGACCTGGGTGTCCTTGTACACCGATCACTGAAAGTTGGCGTGCAGGTACAGTAGGCAGTGAAGAAAGCTAATGGAATGTTGGCCTTCATAACAAGAGGATTTCAGTATAGGAGTAAAGAGGTTCTTCTGCAGTTGTATAGGGCTCTGGTGAGACCGCATCTGGAGTATTGTGTACAGTTTTGGTCTCCTAATTTGAGGAAGGACATCCTTGTGATTGAGGCAGTGCAGTGTAGGTTCACGAGATTGATCCCTGGGATGGCGGGACTGTCATATGAGGAAAGATTGAAAAGACTAGGCTTGTATTCACTGGAGTTTAGAAGGATGAGGGGGAATCTTATAGAAACATATAAAATTATAAAAGGACTGGACAAGCTAGCTGCAGGAAAAATGTTCCCAATGTTAGGTGAGTCCAGAACCAGGGGCCACAGTCTTAGAATAAAGGGGAAGTCATTTAAGACTGAGGTGAGAACAAACTTTTTCACCCAGAGAGTTGTGAATTGATGGAATTCCCTGCCACAGAGGGCAGTGGAGCCAAATCACTGGATGGATTTAAGAGAGAGTTAGATAGAGCTCTAGGGGCTAGTGGAGTCGAGGGATATGGGGAGAAGGCAGGCACAGGTTATTGATAGGGGACGATCAGCCATGATCGCAATGAATGGTGGTGCTGGTTCGAAGGGCCAAATGGCCTCCTCCTGCACCTATTTTCTATGTTTCTATGGATCAGTGTTCTGTCAATTTTGGAGTAAATGCTGATAATACTACAACCACATATATGACCAAGATGACCATGCCATCTGGAGTCAAATCCCTTGGAAAAATATATTAGTGCTTCCCTTCCAAAAATTGATGGTAATGAGTTAGTGGAACCCAAAAACCAACAGCTTGTTTAATTAGTAAAAACCTCCTTGCTAGTTTGTAATAACCCAAATATAAATCAACATCTTTTATAATTTGCTGATCTTGGATTAAGTCCTAACTATTAGTAAACGCAGTGATAATTTCCTTTATCTGAAATGTTATTATTGTTGTATTTCAATCTAGGCATATAACACAATTCCATAATAAATTAATTGTAGTAACATTCAGTTGACAAATGCACATTATGCAGTCCGATTTCTGAGTCATCTCCATATTCAGAAAGTAGTTGTTGCCTTAATTGCTTCTACCAAAGTGCATGATCATGCACCTTGCTCCACTATTTGCCACTTCTTTGCCCACCCAACCTGTCCAAGTTCTTCTGCAGACTCCCTGCTTCCTCGATACTACCCGCCCCTCCACATGTCGTCTTATCTACAAACCTGGCCACAAAGCCATCAATTCCATCATCCAGATCATTAACACATGATGCGAAAAGTAGTGGATCCGACACTTATTAGTCATCGGCAGCTAACCAGTAAAAGGCCCATTTATTCCCACTCTTTACCTTCTGCCAATCTTGTTAAGCAGCCTCTCATGTGCCACCTTATCAAAGACCTTCTGAAAATCCAAGTGTACAAAACACACTGAAGAGTCTGTCCAACTTCGGCGACATTTGGGCGACTGCGGAGAATCAGTCTGACACCCGTAAACCGTCAATTTGCACAACATACTCGCTGACGTATGCTGTCATGTGGGTGATGCCTGGTTAGGGTTGTGGTTGTAAAATATTCTTTCTTCGATGCATGGATTTTAAACATAATATTAAAATTAAGTCAATAAAATCAATTGTGCAAATGAAAAGATGTCAGAGTCGTTCAGTTTTATTTATAGATGTATTGGTCCGCTTCCATCCCTCCTTCTCCACTCCCCGCACCCTTCGTTCCTCCCCTCTCCCCCTTCCCCCCCTCTTCCTCCCTTCTCCCCACTCCACTCTTCTCCCCTTTATTCACTACTCCCTCACCTCATATCCCCTTCTCCACCCCCCCCCCCCCCCAATTTGTGGACCCAGCCTGTGACCAGCGGTCCCCCACACACTATCCCACGTGCTAGGGACAGTTTATACAAACCTGTGCACCTTTGGAGTGCGGGAGGAAGCCCTAACTCTAGGTTGATAGGCTTGATATAAGGATAAATTGTCCCTAGTGTGCGGGTGGGTCGCTGGTCGGTGCGGACTCGGTGGGCCGAAGGGCACTGTATCTCTGAACTAAATGTGACACCAGGGCCCTAGGAGTTGGACTCGAACCCCCAATGTTCAGCCTTTGGGCAGTACTATTAGTGCAATCTAGCTGTCACAGTGTGGGTCCACAAATGGGGGGCGTCAGGGAAAGTGGGGGGGGGGGGGGAGGGGAGAGGGGTTGGAGAATGGGTGGGAGAGGGAGGGGAGTTGAGTGAGGGGAGGGGAGAAGGAGGAATGGGGCGGGAGGAGGGAAGTGGAGTCTACACTCACTGAATCCATCCCTGAAAAGTTAGAGATGGTGATTGGATCTGGAAGCGGACCAATTCATCTGTAAATAACACTGCTCAGACATCTTTTCATTTGCACAATTGATTTTATTGTATTAATTTTAATATGTTAATGTTTAAAATCCATGCATTGAAGGAAGAATATTTTATAGCCCATCTGTGGTTCCTAACCCTAACCGGGTGTCACTCACAGGACAGCATACGTCAGCGTGTGACAGGGCGCACGACATGATGAGATGCCCAGATGTCGTCCCTGGATTTTGAACATTCCAAAACCAGGGGCGAAAGGAAGTCATTAACGCGCGCACACCGCACCACGCGTCACGACCCAACCACGATTCAACACCCTCTTTTTCGGCTGTTGCCTAAATGTCACCCAAGTGGGACAGGCCCTTGAATCTCCTTTGTGCATCCTGATTGTTGTTTCCTCAAAAAATGTCAACAGCTTTGTCAGATCTCCCATTAATAAAAGCAATGATTCAATTTAATGATTAATTGATAATTTATTGTCACATGTACCTAGGCACAGTGAACTTCCTTATTTTGATATAAAATCCGGTAAAGTCATCCAGCCGACCTCACCTAGGCAGTACACAGTCGCTAAGCTTCTGGCACCAACAAAATTTCACACATTCTTTTTGCACTCACACATGGCCGTTATATTTACAACCACCACTTTCTACTTAATTCTTGGGCATTAAATTTACCAAACCAGACTGTGATGTAATAAGTCAGTATGCTGTCCACCATGGAGTCCAGTTTGATGGAGTATTTGGCGACATGCCATATCTCCTCAATCTTCTGAGTTTGTCGTGTTAGTGAGCTTTCTTTATCATGGCATCATTGGGCTGGGCCCAGGACAAATTATCAGCATTATCAGAGATGTGGATGCTCAGGAACTTGAGCTGTTATTTCTTTCAACCACTATTCCACCAAGGAAGATAGGTCAACAATCGCTGCTGAGAACAAAATTGTTTTTCTGGCACCATTTAAATTAAAATAAGTTGATTTTACAATGACCTGTTCTCCATACTATGAGTAGACAACAAAAATGAAAACTTTCCTGCATTACAACCATAACTGTGCCGTTGCTTTGAAGAACTCAGTCAACAAATTTCTTACATCACAGAAAAAGACTAATGTTGAATGGGAAGGTTTAAGTACAGAAGAATAGTAAAAACAATAATTTTATGAATCTGATTTCCAAAGCTGGCATCACATTTACAAACCTAAATAAAAACACAAATAAGATTCTGGAGAGTGCATTATATTTCGGCTCACAATGGTGTCAGGACAACGTACGAGCCTTTAACGTCAACAAGATGAAACATTTTGTTGTTGACCCATGGCAGCGAGGGGGTGATCACACCCTGTCCTCATCAATGGTGCGGCTGTAGAGATTGCTGACAACTTCAGGTTCCAAAACAACCATATCACCAGCAGCCTAAACTGGCCTTTTCACATTAATGTGGTGATCAAGAAAGCACATCAGTGTATTTACTTCCCTGGGTATCTGAGAAGATTCAGCATGCGCATGAGAAACCATTCTGCTGCGATGCATCACAGCCTGGTATGACAACTGCTCTGCTTCTGACTGCTTGAACTCACAGAGAGTTGTGAACAAAACCCAGACCATCACAGACATGTCATGTGCAGTGCATCTAGGGTGTCTCAGCGGTAGAGTTGCACCCTTACATCGCTGGAGACCTGGGTTTGATCCCGACTATGGCTGCTGTCTGTATGGAGTTTGTATGTTCTCCCCATGACCTGCGTGGGTTTCCTCCGAATCTTTGTTTTCCTTCCACACTACAAAGACGTACGTTTGTATGTTAATTGGCTTGGTATAAGTGCAAATAGTGTTAATGTGCGGGGGACGCTGGTTGGTGCGGACTTGATAGGCCGAAGACCCTGTTTTCACACTGAATCTCTAAAACTAAAAACTAAGAATTCTTCATGGTGTACTGCGAAGTATTAGGGCTGGAAGTATTGTTAATAATGCTTGCCATGCTGGCCATTCCATTTTCTATCCGATGTATTTACTGGGAGAAGATATAAGAGCTTGAAAGTTTTCATGTCCAGAATTAAGGTCTGCTGCTTCCCCACTGCTTTGTGAATCTTTCACACCATCTTTCCCATGGTGCTGCCATGTAATCTTCCTCTTAACTCTACCTGACAGGTTATTACGTTATTGTACTTTAATATTCTTTGGCATGATAATCTGAACCATTCTGTTGTTTGCACTTTTCATTGTGTTTTCTGTTGTATTTGTCATTATTGTATGTATACTGCTTACTCTATAAGCCTATAAGTGGGACCTGTTGGATCCCTGTCACACGGGAGGCCTGGTCCTCCAACGCAACCCGTTCCCCAATGGAATATTCCACCACTCACTCGTTTCCCCAACGTAACCCGTCCCCCCAACTAAATATTGCACCACTCACGCATAGCCCCAACTGCACAGGCACGGCTCATTCCCCCTCATCCCCCATAACTCCATCCCGCTCCTCTTTACCCTCCCTATTCTTTCCCCTCTCCTCCTCCCCTCCCCCTCCCCTCCCTCTCCCCTACCCTGTCACTCCCTCCATAACTCCTCCCCCCCACCCCCTCCTATCCCTCTATCCACCACTCCTCACCTCCCCCTATCCCCCCCACTATCTCTATTGACTCCCACTGCCCTTCTCTCCCTCTATTCCCCACTCCCCTCACCTCCCCAACTTTCCCTCCCTAACCCTTCCTCTCCCTCAATTGTCCCACTCTCCCTTCTCACCTCCCCAGGATCTTTCCCTTCTCCTCCTCCCCTCCCCCACCTCTCCCTCCCTCTCCTTTCCCTCAGTCACTCCCTCCCATCATCCATAAAAAGAAGCATCTGCAGTTTGGGTAGACGGGACCGCCATTGCCGCAGAGGGCGTATGGGGGAGAGCGGTGAGTGATGAGGGAGAGAGAGAGACAGGACCAGGGCCTCCACTGAAACCCCCCCCCCCCCCCCCCCCCCCCCCCCCGTGGCTGCCGGCGGTGATGGGGGAGACCATAGACATGTTACTGTGAGGAGGGGAGAGGGGAGTTTGTGAGTGAGGCGGGACAGGCCGCCGCCGGTGGGGCAGGAAGGGGCGTCGCCATCCCGGCCGTGGCATTGACTGACAGGAGAAGAGACTAATCTGCGTGGGTCTGACTGAAGGGATTTACGCACGCACGATTTTAAAGATTTTTAAACCTCGATAACTTTTACAATATGCCACTGATCGGGACAAAACTTGTTGCACTCGCAGCACAGAAGTACGATGAGTAACCTGGCGTACCGGTTTTGTGCAAATAAAGAAAACCGCGCAAACCGGGAGAGCACAAGATCAGAGTTTTAGTTGTGCATAGAAGATAGATAGAAGATGTGAACAAGGAATGCATCCTGGTGTACATGAGAATGAACTAATCTGCTGGATATGCACATATCATAAACTGAACTATTGTCTTCAGAACTAACATTGTATGAGAAACTCTCATGCTCCACATTTTGTACTTTAGATAACCCAACTCTCACATACAGAAAGGAGCAATACAATGTGCAGCTGGCCCAAGTAAGAGATCTTTGAGGAAATATAAAGTCTATTTTTCCTCCCCATTTCAAGTGTTGTAGTTTATGTATAATGTTTGCACACCTACAGAGTTCCAGAGTGGAAAATGTGACAATCTCTGTTACAGTGGATAAATTGTATTAACCATTCATTTTTCATCACTGTCAACAAGAATGTCTATATTTAAAGTACAACATTTCTAATTTATTTTATTGCTACCCTAGGACTTTGGTCATTAGTATGCAGACAACCTAAAACTATGCTAAAATAATTTCTGTTTATTTGTTGTGCGCATTCCTCTAAGCTTCAGAAAGGTATATTCAGTCAAAATCAACAACAACCCAAAAGGTTCTTCACTCGTGCATTTTGAGAAGACTCCCAATAGAGCTGGAAAGACAAAGGGCTTTAGAGTGAATTGCAAAGCATGTCTCCAAACTGCAAAACGGTCAAAAGTAAACTAATAAGGAAAGCGTCAGCATCATAGATTCCATATGTGGAAGAGTGGAGAGCTGCCAAAATGTATTTTATATACAAAACGTGTTGATGAGAGTCAAATGTAATAAGAATTGAACAAGTGAGCAGACTCTTGCCTTCCAAAATAATAGTGGATATTGCCTCTGGAGGAAATTGTACTCTGCAACTAATCTCTGTGTTTTCTGATGATTAGGATGCTGAAGTGTCCCATTTCCTAACCATAATCTCCATAACTGCTATAAGAACATACACACCCTCAGCAAAATCTAAAATTTAGATCAAGAATTAATAAGGATTAAAGAAGAGACAAATATACTCACAGTGGAAATATAACTAAAGAGCTGATCCTTTTCTGGTATAAATAGTAATGCCTGTGAGGCTGCTGCCTCACAGCACCAGCAATTTAGAATCAATTTTGTATGGAGTTTGCACATTCTCTCCCTCTGATTTCCTGTGTTCCACTCAAAACCTGTGAAAACTGACTTTCAAATATGTGCAGGTTGGTAGTTTAATTGGCCACTATAAATTGTCCTACTCCTACTGGCAAGTGGTAGAATCTGAGGGGAGATGATGGAAATGTGGAGGGAATGGAATGGATTTAGTGTAGGATTAGTGTAAAAAGATGGTTAATGGTCAGCACAGTGGGCCAAAGGGCCAGTATCGCACATTCAAAAGTGGGTGTCTTAGTGAAAGGAATGTAACCTTAACAATCACCAAATTAAATAATTTGCTTGTCTTAAATGATCAGTTGCTTTAACAAATGCATTTAAAATATGCAAACAACATAACTTTAAAGTTTGAAGATATGCAAATTGCATGAAATTCCAAGAAAATTTCACAACTTACTGCATATTTTGTATGGTGTTCTTCCTGAAGTTGGAAACTTAAATGTTCAATCCATCAGTGATCTATTTTTCAACTAAATAGTAAACCAGATTTCTATAGAGTGAACAGCCAACAGTAACAATTGGCAGCAGTTCAAAGAAACTGCTGCAAAAACGTCTTGTACTTTTTTTGTTTTTGTTTAAAATTCCTGGCACACATTACATACAAAATGTTTCCCTTGTGTGCACTGCATGCAAATGGAGGTAAGGTGGAATCCTAGCAATCATTTGCAAAAAATAATTTATCTCAACTTTAACTCCTGCAAATCAGTTCAATTTAGTGGAAGCGGAGAAGAAACAAAAATGCCTAGACGCTGTGCAATATAGTAGGGGATCTCAGAAAAAACATCTCTGAAAGACTTGACCCATCGAAAGGCAGGAATTTATTGTTATTACTTCAAGATCTGGAGATGTTCCAGAGTAAGTTAGAAACATTGTGTAATGGGAAAAGAGTAATGTAATGGCAATCCTATCTGAGCACTTCTAAAAGAAAACAAATCCCAGTGAACGATTGGAGGCCAATACCAATCAAATTTATATTGGATGGCACAATAGATGATTGTATATCTGCACATATTTTAAAGATTGTGCAATTTTCTGTTTAATTGTTGAACAAAGGAGAGTAGCTGGAGAAGGATGTTGTTGCTCACTTCAAAAGAAGCAAATATGTCAAATGGGTTAATGCCCCTCGTCATAATGAAATAGGCTTAGAAACTCTAGCACAGCAAAATGCAAATGCAGGTGGTATCTGCAGTACAGATGCTAACGACCATGTTTGATTTTTTGCACACATTTCAATCTGAAAATATGCTGCCCCGGATTGAGCATTAGGAACAAAAGGTTCAGTTCCTGACGTTTTGCAAGGAGGAATAGGTGGCATAACGGTAGAGCTGCTTACTGCCTTACAGTGCCAAAGACCCGGGTTCGATCCTGACTACGGCTGCTTGTCTGTACAGAGTCTGTACGTTTTCCCCGTGACCCGTATGTGTTTTCTCTGAGATTTTCGGTTTCCTCTTACACACCTGTAAGTCTTCAGAGTGTAAGTTAATTGGCTTTGGTATAAATGTAAAATTGTCCTTAGTGTGTGTATGATAGCGTTAATGTGTGCGGGGATCGTTTGGTCGGTGCTGACTCTAGGTATGTTACAAAACTTACCTTTAGCGGTGCTGGAGTTCTGCCGCTGGCTGTGTGCGCGACTTTGGCGCCTTTAAGGGGGGGGCGGGGTTGAAATGCCGTTTCCCCCTTGCAATCCGGAGCTTTATTTTCTCGGAGTGCGATCTATTTTTGGAGCTTCGTTCCGACTGCCAGTACGTCCGTTTTTTAAAATAAATCGTCCGACTATTTAATTGCTGCAATAAAATAAAAATTAGCTCCCAATGCCGTGAACGCCGACAACGGGGACCGATTTTACGTAGGGGACAGGTAAGTGAAAGCTGTTTATTTTTTCATATAAACTTACTTTTTTAGGGGACTTTAATCAATATTTCATGTTGCGAAACGGTGATTTAGCCCCCATATGAACTGTCAGAATTTTTCCTGCTGATATGGGGTTTAAATTCACCGCTACCGCAACGTTCCAATGCAGCGCGTTCCTTAAAATCCCACTCGTAAGCTGTTTAAAATGCCCATTAATTTACAGGCATTAAACACTGAATTCCTTCAATTTGGCCTATAAATTAATGACAATTAGATTTAAAAATCATGTTTTATTGTGAATTATTGTGTGACTGTTAATTGGACACTTAGGCTTTACATTTTTTTAATTTTTTTTCTTAAGAAATTAATAAATTATTTAGATCTAGTAATTGAATTTTGTAATTGGCTACAATTGGGTAACTAACTAATTATATGCTTTCATTTCAGGTCATCCAAGTAAGATTATTTCATATTTGTTTCAGAATACTTTAATCTATAATAACTGAAAATTTCTTTCAGTTCTCGTAAATTTTAAGGAAGTTATGGGCTTTTGACTGTCCTCGATCACAACTTTTGTGACAAGTCAATAGAAAAGCAATAGGAAGCAAGTTGCTAATTTCCGAGTATGAAAATGGCCCTAACTTTTTTAATACTGAAGATATGAAAGTGAATTAGGTGTCAAATTAAACTTATTTTTATGCTTTATCTGATGGGATAAATTGCAGACTTGATTTTTTAAATCTCAAAATTTTGTAACATTGCTACTGACTTGGCGGGCTGAAGGGCATGTTTCCACGCTGTATCTCTAAACGAAACTAGACTGGAGATTCACGCTTCAGACAAAACCGAAGTGTAGGGCTGAGGCAATGGGACCAATTAAATAGTGGGGATGGGGGAGAAGAATCAGAACACTTGGTGAAGGGGCATCAAGGTTGCAGGGTCTGGTCCAGACCTCATGACACTGAGACCAATGCGTGTTCATGACCATCAGAGGGTCTGTGGCAGCATTGATTAGAGCCGAGACCTTTCTTAAGTACTATCAGAGACTTGGGGAGTGGAGGGGTGGGGGAGGGGGACACACACTAAAATGATCAATGGAGTAGGCAAATGGGTTTGTACCATGCAAGGTATGCAGGATCAAATGCAAGTAATGAAATGTAGGATCTCAATCCAATGCTTTGTCATGAAAATGTGGTTATCCTCAGAGATCAAAAATGATTATTCACAGATCAATTGGTTCTAATTTTGACCACAATGGTCCAAAGCGAAAGCTTGGGCATATCCTCAGCATGAGATTCAACTGATATGGAAAATCATACACAGGGAATAATTGCTTCAGGATACATGTGGTTGAACTTGCAAAATGACTTGAAAGCCAAAACAGATTATTACTGCAATTCAATTGGGGAAATTCAATTTTCAGGCATTTTGTGTTAATCAAGTAATATTTTTTTCTTGGTTGTTTTCAGATTGGTAGAACCTAGATGAAAGAAATTCAGTTATACAAGCATGTGTAGATTTGCATGGTTCAGGGAGGTATAAATTAATGCAATACATTTGGAGATAGAAGAAAATGGACAGCAGTCATTAATATATTTTTCAGGATAGTTATGTTCAAAAATAAATAAGGCTGTAGAACTGTATATTTAAGGTTACAATGAATATCAAGTTAAAAGCTTACAAAGTTGATAGATGAATGACGTTCCAAATATATATTCTGAGTAAATACGTGAAAAATGAAATGGCAGATGTAATTCAATGCATTGGAAATAAGTTTGTCTTCGTATTATTGTTGAATTTAAAAAATATTTGTTTGATTTTTAGAGTGACATAAACTTGCCCTTCCAAATAATTTTAAATAAGCGAGTTCGGTATTTCAATAAACGCAAGGAATCATGGTATTTGTCAAACGTAATTTGGGATAAAGAAAAAGCGAACACAGCGCTGTATAAACTGTGTATAAATTGGTAACTATTATACCAAGGAATTAATCTAGAATTTTGTCAACTCAATAACTTCCTTTCTTGCTGTTCCTCTGAGAAAAGCAATGAACAATGAGTATTAGCAGTGGTGCATTTGATATGGGAACAAAAAACATGGGCAATTGAAACTTTGATTTCCTGTGTGGTTTATCATTTTGATCCTCTGAAAATATTTACAAATTACTGTTTATCACATTCATTAATGTTGTATTTAGTGCTAGAAGGTATAAATTGCAACCAAGAAAACAAACTAAATTGAAGAATCACAGGGCTGGGCAGGAGGGGGTGGCGTTCCAATGCTGCTTAATACTTTAAAGTATGATATAGTTTGGTCAGGAAAAAGGCTGACTGTCACAAATACAATTGGAGACACATAACAAACAGCATGGTCCGTTTGAATCTTATATTCTTGAAATGCATTCTCTTGGAAAGTTGCTGCACAATAATGACCAGAGCTACCAACTTGAGAAACCGCCAATACCAGATCTCACAAATTGACCCAATCTTGACCAGTGGTGAATCCAGAATTAATCACTGTACTCAGATTCCTGATTAACAATCCCAAAACAATATGGTCTACTACTTCCATCTCCCACATTTCAAGATCTAGAACAGCATGGTTTGGATTTCTCCTTCAACATTTTGAGATACATAAATCAATTGTAAAATCTCTCCTCCTCCAGCTAATACCAAAGTAATTCTTCTTGGAACAGTTGAACTACATTCAAAGTGTTTTTCACTTGCAGATCAATGTGAAAACTGCAAACGTAGGATAATAAGTTACAAAAAAAATCCCTTGACAAAACCTTCTATATTTTAGGACAAGGTATAATATATTTTGTAAAACTGAGTGATACAAGAGCTTTGGGGACCTAGGTGTGGTCAGTTGGCCAATAGTCAATGTAATAAACTTTATGAACTTGATTGACCTCCCAAATGTAATGTGGAGGAAACTTGTTCTTAATGTTGTTTACGTGAGGCATATCATCATCCTTTGGCAGCAGAATGAATTCTGTGGGTTTGGTACGTGATCATACATAGTTAGGGAGACAATCACTGGGAAACATAACATGTACACACCTTATCTATAATAGGAGCTATTTATAAAACATATGGGAACATTTATAAACTTATTAACAAACCTAACATAAGGCAGATGGTGAGTTACACAGATTACGGCATATTGAGCAGATGAATAAAATACTCTGTATTAAAAATGTTATGAATGCATGCGTGTCTTTGAAATGTTAAGACTAATATAACCAAATCAAATCTGAAAAACCTTGTGTCAGAGAAAATCACGTTATGAAAACAATTGTGTCAGTGGTGCAAAGGGGGGCATGGGCAAGAGAGTTTCAAACTTGCCAAAACAATGTTTTATTCCCTGCAAGGTTTTCATCAATAAAGGTCTTTTTAATAGGTTTAGGTTTATGTTATTTATTGCTAAAAATACCACTGCTTCAAAAAAAAGGCTATCCGTTACATTGTTTAATTGAGTATCATTGCACAAGTGTCAATAGAAAAGATTGCTTGTCAATTTCATGACCTCTTGCTGAAACTGACAGATTGTGTTCTTGAGATACAATGATGTCTGTTAACTGTGGGAGATTAGATTGAAACAATTTTATTTTTCACCATGCCTTTTCTTTTGCATGAAGCATTTTCTTTCTGTTTCTCACTTTCCAAAGTAGCCTTAAAGTACATCCCCAGTTCCCAATCGAAATTACATTACAACTAATTTGGCCCGTGTAATACAAATAGTCTACCCCAATTAATCAATCTCGTTCCATCCAATTCGTGTTATGGAAACACTCGTTATTGAAGAACTCCCTGTCATTCATTGCGATGTTATCAAACAAACTAAGGAAGTATTGGATAGATGCTTTATTAGAGACGTTTAAAAAGTAATCTTGACACGCCAGGGAAAGGAAAAGGCCACCTACCTACACAGCTGGAGACGCGGCTGAGTAAAGGTGCAGTGATTAAATTCATGGAGATGCCACAATGACTACATCCACGACAATGAACTACTTCGAAAGTTTGTTTAAATCAATGCCTGCCTCAGAAATGACCTCAATCTCCTTCAATTTGTCAATCACCACAACAGATCAATAACATCTGGTTAACAGGAACATATATGTCAGGTCGCTGTTATATTGACTGTGGTGTGGTGTTCATCCCCTCCAAACTCATCACCAAGTTCCAGGACCTGGGCCTCTGCACTTCTCTTTGCAACTAGATTTATTCATTAACAGATGGGCGGCACGGTTGCTGCTGTACAGCACCAGAGACACAGGTTTGATCCTGACTACGGGTGCTTGTCTATACGGAGTTTGTACGTTCCCCCCTTGACCTGCAGCACATAAATAAGATAAACACAACACTTTAGAATTTAACATAAAACATAAAAAACATCCCCCCATAGCGGAATCAACGTTTTCCACTGTGAGGGAAGGCACCAAAGTTCAGTCCTCTTCCTCTGTTCACCCATGGTCGGGGCCTATTGAGGCCTCCGCAGTCACACAACAATGGCCCGATGTTTCGGAAGAACACTCTCAGTGGCCTGGAGCCTCTGAATCAGCCGCTTCCTACCGGAGACTGCGGCTTCTCTTTGTTACCCATGACTGAATGGCTAAACACAACTCCAATGCCAACTACAAATTCCCCAATTACACCACTGCATTCGGACAAATCACAGGTTGAGGTGAGTGAGCGAAATGGAGAAAGATAGATACCCCGATAAGTGGTGCCACAACAACCTGTTCCTCAATGTGTGGTTATCTCTGGATTGCTTCCAGTACCTCGTGCTAGTGAGGACAGGAACAGGGAGATAGGGGATCTGAATGTGTGGCTGAGGGGCTGGTGCAGGGAGCAAGGATTTAGATTTATAGACCACTGGGATCTCTTCTGGGGTAGGGGTGACCTGTACAAAAAGGACGGGTTACACCTTAACTGGAGGGGGACCAACATTATGGCAGGCAGGTTTGCTAGGGCTACACGTGTGGATTTAAACTAAATAGTGGGGGGAAGGAATTGACAAATTGGGAGTATAAAGATGGAGTTGAAGGGGAAGTGAGTACAGGAAAAATTCCAAAAGATCCTCGAATTAATGGGAAGGAAAGTTCGAGAAGGGATAAAAGAGTAAGATCAGGGCCAATTACGAGCGGTGCGAGGGGCGACGTGAATACGGAGGTCAAAGTGTTGTATACGAATGCGTGAAGTTTAAGAAATAAAGTGGATGAGCTCGAGGTTCAGTTAGAAACTGGCAAGTATGATGATGGAATTACAGAGACATGGCTGCAAGAGGGCCAGGGTTGGGAACTGGCTACCCAAGGGTATACCTCCTATTGAAAAGACAGACAGGTGGGCAGAGGGGGTGGGGTAGCTCTGTTGGTGAGAAATGAAATTCAGTCCCTTGCAAGGGGTGACATTGAAACAGGAGATGTGGAGTCAGTATGGATAGAACTAAGGAATTGTAAGGGTAAAAAGACCCTAATGGGACTTATCTACAGGCCCCCAAACAAGTTGAACCAGGAGTTAAAATTGGCATGTAGCAAAGGTAATGCTGTGGTTGTTATGGGAGATTTCAACATGCAGGTAGACTGGGAAAATCAGGTTGGTACTGGACCCCAAGAAAGGGAAGGTGCCTTTGTGGTGGATTCTTAGAGCAGCTTGTATTGGAGCCTACCAGAGAGAAGGCAATTCTGGATTTAGTGTTATGTAATGAACCGGCTTTGATAAAGGAACTTGAGGTTAATGAGCCATTCGGAGATAGTGACCATAATATGGTCAGGTTTAATCTACAATTGGAGAGGGAGAAGGGTAGATCGGAGGTGTCAGTGTTACAGTTGAATAAAGGAGACTATGTGGCCATGAGGGAGGAGCTAGCCAAAGCTGACTGGAAAGATACCCAAGCAGGGATGACAGTGGAACAACAATGGCAGGTATTTCTTGGAATAATACAGAAGGTGCAGGATCAGTTAATTCCTAGGAGGAAGAAAGATTCCAAGGGGAGTAAGGGACGACCATGGCTGACAATGGACGTCAGGGACAGTATAAAAATAAAAGAGAAGTACAATGTAGCAAAGATGAGTGGGAAGCAAGAGGATTGGGTAATGTTTAAAGAGCAACAGAAGATAACCAAAAAGACAATACAGGGAGAAAAGATGAGGTATGAAGGTAAACTAGCCAAGAATATAAAGGAGGATAGTAAAAGCTTCTTTAGGTATGTGAAGAGGAAAAAATTAGTTAAGACCAAAGTTGGACCCTTGAAGACCGAAAAAGGTGAATTTATTTTGGGAAACAAGGAAATGGCAGATGAATTTAACAGGTACTTTGGATCCATCTTCACTAAGGAGGACACAAACAATCTTCCTGATATAGTAGTGGCCAGAGGACCTGGGGTGACGGAGGAACTGAAGGAAATCCACATTAGGCAGGAAATGGTGTTGGGTGGACTGATGGGACTGAATGCTGATAAATCCCCAGGGCCTGATGGTCTGCATCCCAGGGTACTTAAGGAAGTGGCTCTAGAAATCGTGGATGCATTGGTGATAATTTTCCAATGTTCTATAGACTCAGGATCAGTTCCTGTGGATTGGAGGGTAGCTAATGTTATCCCACTTTTTAAGGAAGGCAGGAGAGAGAAAACAGGGAATTATAGACCAGTTAGCCTGACATCGGTGGTGGGGAAGATGCTGGAGTCAATTATAAAAGATTAAATAGCAGCACATTTGGATAGCAGTAACAGGATCGGTCCTAGTCAGCATGGATTTACGAAGGGGAAATCATGCTTGACTAATCTTCTGGAATTTTTTGAGGATGTAACAAGGAAAATGGACAAGGGAGAGCCAGTGGATGCAGTGTACCTGGACTATCAGAAAGCATTTGATAAGGTCCCGCATAGGAGATTAATGGGCAAAATTAGCGCACATGGTATTGTGGGTAGAGTGCTGACATGGATGGAAAATTGGTTGGCAGACAGGAAACAAAGAGTAGGGATTAACGGGTCCCTTTCAGAATGGCAGGCAGTGACTAGTGGGGTACCGCAAGGCTCCGTGCTGGGACCGCAGCTATTTACACATCAATGATTTGGATGAAGGGATTCAAAGTAACATTAGCAAATTTGCAGATGACACAAATCTGGGTGGCAGTGTGAACTGTGAGGAGGATGCTATGAGAATGCAGGGTGACTTGGACAGGTTGGGGAAGTAGGCAGATGCATGGCAGATGAAGTTTAATGTGGATAAATGTGAGGTTATCCACTTTGGTATCAAAAACAGGAAGGCAGATTACTATCTAAATGGCGTCAAGTTGGGAAAAGGGGAAGTACAACGGGATCTGGGGGTCCTTGTTCATCAGTCTATGAAAGTAAGCATGCAGGTACAGCAGGCAGTAAAGAAAGCGAATGGCATGTTGGCCTTTATAACAAGAGGATTTGAGTATAGGGGCAAAGAGGTCCTTCTGCAGTTGTACAGGGCCCTAGTGAGACCACACCTGGCGTATTGTGTGCAGTTTTGGTCTCCTAATTTGAGGAAGGATATTCTTGCTATTGAGGGAATGCAGCATAGGTTTACAAGGTTAATTCCCGGGATGGCAGGGCTGTCATATGCTGAGAGAATGGAGCAGCTGGGAGTTTAGAAGGATAAGAGAGGATCTTATAGACACTTATAAGATTGTTAAGGGTTTAGACACACTAGAGGCAGGAAACATGTTCCCAATGTTGGGGGAGTTCAGAACCAGGGGCCACAGTTTAAGAATAAGGGGTAAGCCATTTAGAACGGAGATGAGGAAACACTTTTTCTCAAAGAGAGTTGTGAGTCTGTGGAATTCTCTGCCTTAGAGGGTGGTGGAGGCAGGTTCTCTGGATACTTTCAAGAGAGAGCTAGATAGGGCTCTTACAGATAGCGGAGTCAGGGAATATGGGGTGAAGGCAGGAACGGGGTACTGATAGGGGATGATCAGCCATGATCACATTGAATGGCGGTGCTGGCTCAAAGGGCCGAATGGCCTACTATTGTCTATTGTCAATGGCAATAAAACCAAGGAATGAATTGATGACTTACTGTGGGAGAAGTAGGGACACATGCATTATCACGAGGTGGATTGGTGGAAGACAGAGTTAGCAGCTTCAAATTCCTGGGTGTTAAACACTTTAGATGACCTGGCCTGGGCCCAGCATATAGATCTTATCACAAAGAAGGCATGTCAATGTATCTCTGTAGGAAGGAACTAGAGATGCTGGTTTACACTGAAGTTAGACACAAAATACTGGAGTAACTCTGTGGGACAGACAGCATCTCTGGATAGAATGAATGGGTGACATTTCGGGTGGAGACCCTTCAGACTGAAGAAGGGTCTCCACCCAAAACATCACCCTTGCCAATGTCTCTACTTGGCAGATTAAAGAGATTCAGCATGTCACTGACTGATCTAAAAAATAAAAACAGATGCCGTGTAAAGTATCCTGACAAGTTGCATCATAGGCTGGTACAATAATTCCAATGCACAGGCACCCATACGGTTGCAGAGAATTGTGGCTCAGCATAGTCCATTACAGGCACATCCCACGCCATCCTCTACCACAAGCATCTACACGAGGCTCTGCCTCAAGAAAGTGGCATCCATCATTAAGAATCCCCACTATCTAGGCTATGCCCTCTTCTTGCTGCTACGTTTGGACAGGAGGTACAGAAGCTGCAAGTCATACAACCATCAGATTCTTGAACTGACCTGCACCCTAATCCTACCTTGACAACTTTTTGTATGTAATTGTAATTTATTTAAAATTTGATCATTTAGTTTAGTTTTGTTTCTTTATTGCCACTTGCAGTGAGGTACAGAATAAAGTTTTGTTATACACTATCCAGTCAAAAAGACTATATACAATTAAGCTGTCCACAGTATACAGATTAAGGAAAATGGGTACAGCATGGGTACAAGATAAAGTCTAATTAAAGATCGTTCAATGCTCTCCAATTATGTAAATGGGAGGTCAGGACCACACTTTATCTGGTGAGAGGTCAGTTCAGTTGGCTGATAACAGCTGGGACAAAATCGCCCTTGAATCTGGAGGTGTGCATTCATTAAATTCTGCACCTCTTGCCTCGTGGGAGAGGGGAGAAGAGGGAGTGACAGGGGTGAGACTGGTCCTTGATTATGCTTGTGGCCTTACCCTGGCACCGTGAAGTGTAGATTGAGCAATAGAAGGGAGGTTGGTTTGCGTGATAGCCTGGCTACCTGCAATTTCTCGCAGTCTTGGATGGATCTTTTCCCAAACCATTCTGTGATGCATCCCAATAGCATTGTTTCTAAACCGTATCTGTAGAGGTTGGGGAGGGTTTTTGAGGACATGCCGAACATCCTTCGAAGGAAGTAGAGGTGTTGGTGTGCTTTTTTGGCTATAGCGTCGATGTGGCTGGTCCAGGTCAAACTGTTAGTGATATTTATTCCTAATAATCTGAAGCTTTTCGACCATCTGTACTTCAGCGCCATCAATGTAAACCGACTTGGGTGTGTGTACTGCTTTACTTCCTGAAGTCAATCACAATCTCCTTGTCTTGCTGACATTGAGGGAGAGTTTGTTAGCTTGACACTAGGTTACGAGGTTCTCAATATCCTTCCTATACTTCATCTGCTCATTATTTGATATCCAGCCCACTGTGGTGGTGTAGTCTCCAAATTTGTAAATTGCATTGGATTGAAATTAGGCTGCACAGACATGCGTGTATAAGGAGTATTGTAGGGCACTGAGAACACATCTTTGAGGGGCACCAATGTTGAGGATTATGATTTTGTGTGTCTGAGTCGACATGCCTTTGATGCTGTTGCAAGCAAGATATTCATTGTACTTGTACCTTACTGCACATCTGTGGACAGCAATAAACTCGACTTGACTAAATGCTAGAATTGGAGAAAGAATTTATGCTGAACAATAGATGCGGAAGTGCAAAATATGTAGCAAATACATGGTTGGAAGTTTACCTTACAGTCAAGCATGATAACTAATTATCCAGCTGTGCTTAACAAACTTTCTGTTATGGTGTTACTTGGTATAGGACCTACATGTTCCAATGAGGAGGAGGAATATGGACTGTAAGGTAAGGGAATCTTTCCCAATATGTTGTAAATTTGAGCAAAAACGAGTCGATGCAAGGCTATGTAAGGTTTAGGATTTTTTTCTATTTGAAAATTAACGTTATTCAGAATTTAAAAAACTTTTTTTTTAAATAAACAAAACCTCATGTCTATACATTCGGCAGTATCATACTCAATGATGTTTGCACCTATATTTACTTGGGCTCACACCGTCTGTAGCCAATAATCGGCCTATCAGGGAACCTCCTAGCCAGAAATCATCTGTTGCCAGTGCCGACACTAAACGTCCCCGATCCATTTTCTTCCAATATGCTAGCTGATCCACTAAGTTACTCCAACATTTTGTGTCTCTCCTCAGTACCGTTTTATTTTCTTTCTTTCTGTATAAGAACAAAAATAATAAATGTGTCCTAAGAATTGATTAGATATGTGTGAAGGTCTTCAGAAAGCACATTCAAGTTACAGCAACATGCACCTCACATTCACATTGTTGATTCAATAATAAGAAACTTTGTGATGAGATACCTGAGCTGATCAGAACTATTTCTGCTGCAGAAATTAAGAGATTTAACAAAATCTTTTGACAGGGTTAATTTGGAATAATTGGCAACTTATCTCAAGATGTTTTCAATAGAGCACATCGATAACACAGTGAGGCCGAATAGGAAGGGAACATTCATTCTGAAGGAATGTCAGTACACAAGTTGATGTACCACTGGGAGCAGACGGCACATTACATATTTTGAAGGACCAATAGGTTAGCATGTAAATGTTACCATAAAAATTGTTAAATTCAGGGCAATTGATTCATTTTGACTTGCTCTGGGAAGCACCGAAAAGTAGACAAACAGGCTAATTTGGCTTAGTCTCTGCTGCAATCTGATTCTGTAAAACTGTGCGTAGTAATAATGAAATGGCCCAAATTAAGACAGACTTGTGCACATACTCAAGTTAAAGATAATTTATGTTCAATTGGAAAAAGATAAAACAAGTGAAGAAACTTGGATTTGTATGGGTGCAATGAGCTTCAGGAAGTCATGGCATTTGGTGCTTGTGTTCAGTTGATGTGTTAAACAGTGAGCTATCGTTATAATTTCAGCACAGTCTGTGAAGATTCATTGTGTTAGCAGCACAAGTATGGTGTTGCTTAAAATCTCTACTTTTACAGCTGGTGCATATCTTTGCTTCATTTAACAAAGATTTTGCATAGATTTTAATCAACATTCAGCTAGTAGATCTTTTCTGCTCAGACGTTCAGCTACAAACTAAACTAGGCTACATCTTTAAATAAATCTATTTCCCAGGAGACATTGAATGGACTCGCTCAAGGCTGGAAACAATGACATCACATCCTCTACATCATTGCCTGTACTCGGTTGTTTACGTGTATAAACACTAAATCTCCTCACATTCTCAGACGCTGCTGTGTACTGCCACAGGACAAGGCACCAACATTTCTCAGAGACTCCTTTTGAAAAAATGTTATATATGGCAAGCTTTTCTCTTTCCTTATCTTTAGCGTGGCCATGAAACAATTAACCTTAGCCAGTATAAAAATGCTAAAAGACAAATTTAAATCTCTAAATTTTAGAAATGAACTGGAGCTTAAAATATTAATTTCTGCACAGTTATAGATTCCACCTAAATGAAGAACAAGGTCTCATGAATGCACTTTACCAATAAATTATAAAGGAGACTATTGTCTCCTTTGACTATTGAACTAAAAGGGAAGGTTTGTGCAGGATAGAACTGCAGATGCTGGTTTAAACTGAAGATAGGCACAAAATGCTGGAGTAACTCAGCGGGACAGGCAGCATCTCTGGAGTGAAGGAATGGGTGATGTTTTGTGTCGAGACCCTTCTTCAGTGACCCAAAACATCATCCATTCCTTCTTTCCAGAGATGCTGCCTGTCCCGCTGAGTTACTCCAGCATTTTGTGTCTAAAAGGAAAGGTTTATTGAGTTTCCAATTATCAAATTTAAAACACTCTTCCTCAAATTTGTGAGGAAAATTATTCTATTTTGTAATCATGGGGATTCTAACGACTAGACCTAAATAATGTTTTCCCACTGCCCTAAAAAGACTTCCATTTTAATTTTTATGGGCTATAATCAGTAATGTTTTCACTTTTTCTACCTTCCATTTTCATACAATGGGATATTGTCCATTTCTATCCAGTTCTTTCTTCTAGGACAGGTTTTCATATTCATCTCACCTTAGCTCCTATTCAGCTTTAGTTATTCCCCAGCTTTGGTATTACAGAACTAGCCCCGCCTCCAGCCAAAATATTCAAGTGGTTTCTACACTGGCATCCATCCAATAATGTGAAATATCCTGCTATTACATTCAACCTTCAAAAAGCCTGGCAAATCCAATCAGACTTATTACTGTGGGGTTCACTCTCAATTATCATCCAAGTGATTAGTTCAGTTTAGAGATACAGCGCGCCGACCAAGTCAGCACCGACCAGCGATCCCCTCACATTAACACTATCCTACACACACTAGGAAAATTTTTAGATTTACACCAAGCCAACTAACCTACAAATCTGTACGTCTTTGGAGTGTGGAGGGAAACCGAAGATCTCTGAGAAAACCCCACGCAGGTCATGGGGAGAACGTACAAACTCTGTACAGACTGCACCCATAGTCGGGATCGAACCGGAGTCTCTACCGCTGCGCCACCGTGTTGCCCATGTTGTCACATGATACTATTAATGAGCGGCCCCTTTTTTCCCCTAATAAGTCACTGATGTCCAATTTAAGATTCTAGAACAAATCAACTCCAGACTTTACTACAACTTTGGTCCAAAAATGGATGAAAGAACAGAATTCCAGAGGAAGCAAAAGTGATTGCACTTTCATTGGGTATCAAGGGGGAAATTATCCCGTGGTTTTAATCATGTACACAAGGAAAATGATTGTTCTTGTTCTTTCATTCCAGCCCAGGCAACAGCTCTTCAGGACAGTATTCCAGGTCTAAACATTTTCACCCTTCCTCAAAGTCGACGTGTTTGCTGGTGATTGCTTAATGTCCAATTCTATTCCATTTGTAATTCCTCAATAAATGAAAGCCATGCCTGCATGCACCAAAATTCACATTCTGGATGTCAACATTAGCACTGCAAAGGCTTTTTACCATCTACAAGGCTGAAGTCAGGAGCACAGTGGGAGATTTGCTGCTTGCAAGCTCAAAAGATAATCATGCAGACTTGACACCATCCAGAACAAAATGGCCCACTTGTTTACACCCTTAGCTTAATCATTAATTTCCTTCTCCACTAGCTACTCCAATGGCACCTCTACCAGAGTATATGGGCGGCAAGAACCTGAAATAATCATCATCTGCACGAGACCCGCAAAGTCACACCACATCCCGTCTGGAAATAACATGCCTGTCTGTAGGAATACCTTCACTAAATGTATCGGAGTTATTGAAGGTGGCAGCTCATCACCGCCTTCTCAAGGACAACATGAAATGGGCAATAGATGATATCTTGCTGGTGACACACAGTTACTGAAACACAGAACAGTACAACACGGGAACAGCCCACTTGGCCTACGATGTCTGTGTCGACCATAAAGCCAATTTAATCTAATCCCAACTGCCTGCATGTGGGTCTATATCATTCCATCCCCTCTCTGTTCATGTGCCGCTCTAAATACCTCTTGAATGTTGCCATCATATCTGCTTCCATCATTTTCTATGACAGCGCATATCAGTCGTTTATCACTTTTGTAAAAAAAATAAAAACATTTGCTTTGCAAATCTCCTTTAAACTTTCCCCTCTCTCACCTTAAAGCTGTGCACTCAGTTCAACATCTTTGTCAGTGCAAAACCTGCCATGAGAATTTACAAAGTGAAATTGAAAAACAAAATAAATCGCAGAATTGTAATAATGGAAATTGCCTTCTCAGCCTAATCTTATCTGTACGTGGCTCTTGTCCAGGATCCTTGGATGGCTCTTCACACTCAGCAAAATAAGAGTTAGCTAATCATACTAACAATGGGAGGATGACAATAATATAGTTTCACTGGTTTTTCACCAGAAGCAGAATAAAAATAACAATTATCCTCGTGAAAATTTCTCCAAGCTAGTAATTGTGCACTGTTATACTACAAAAAGTTGTCTTTGGTAAAAAGGAAACCATGGATGAAAGATCAGGCTCATTCCCAGGAGAAGACCAAGTTTACAGTGTCCAGATCAAACGATCCTGAACAGTACAAGAAATCTATTTACAACCTTTGAAAAGCCATCAAGGATGCCAAGGGAGAATTCCAGACCAAGCTCGAGTCACGTGATAATCACTCGGATACCCCTCAATCGTAGTAAGGATTGCATGCCATAACAGGCTATAAAGTGGCCCGTATTACTGGCAACAAAGCATTCCTCCCCAACAACTTCTTTGGCCGCTTTGAACAGAAAGCCATCCATCTAATCCAAAGGCCTTGGGTGCGCCTGCACCCGTGGGTCATGGCAGCAAATATCAGATTGGCTTTCCCGAGAGTGAATCCATGGAAGATGGACCGGGTGGAGCCCCCAGTTGTTTCTCAGGACGTGCATGGACCAGCTGGCAGGAATATTCACATATATCTTTAACCTGACTCTACTCCATTCTGGTTACCTCCTGCATTAAGAAGACTACTGTGACCCCAGTGCCAAACAAAAGTAAAACACATCTTAATGACTATTAACCAGCATCTCTGCCATCCACTCTCATGAAATGCTTTGAGGGGCTGGTCACAGATTAACTCCAGCCTCCCAGAAACCCTTGATTGACTGCAGTTTGCCTACTGTCACAACAAGTGCATGGCAGATGCCAAATCCCTGGCCCTACATTCATCAGCATAACAAGGACACCAATGTCAAACTCCTATTTATTGACTATAACTCTGCTGTCAACACCTGAATGCCAACCAAACATTTCCAAACTCCTGGACCTAGGAATCAGCACCTGGTACTGCATTTGGATCCTCAACTTCCTGAGCCATTGCCCACGATCAGTGAGGATAAGTAACAAAGTATCCTCCACAATATTTCTCAACACCCGTCCTTTGCAAGGATACATTCTCAATCCCTTAAGGGCCTGTCCCACTTGGCGATTTTTATGGCGACTGCCAACGTCATATCAGTGTCGCCAAACGATTTTGAACATTTCAAAATCCAGCACCGACAAAAAAAATGTTGTGACACTTGAAAAAACACTGCGCGTCATACGTCAGCACGCCACAAATTTTTCGGTGACCTGATACATCACTCAATGATATCGGTAATCGCCAAAAAAAATCGCCAAGTGGGACAGGCCCTTTACTATACTACCAATCCATTCACAACTGCGCGGCCAAATTCTGCTCCAACTCCATTTACATGTTTGCCACTATTGTGGGCAGGAACTTTAACAATGATGAGACAGTACAGGAAGGAGATGGAGGGTTTAATAAAATGGTGTCAAAACACCAACTTCTTCTTCAATGTCAGCAAGATGAAGGAGCTAGCGAATGACTTCAGGAAGCAAGATAATGGAAATGCCTCAATCTATATCAATAGCGCCAAAATGGAGATGGTTGAGAATTTCAAGTTCTTGGGCGTAAATATGTCCTGGACCAACCACATTGAAATAACAGCCAATAAAGCACACAAAGGTATCTACTTGCACAGAAGACTCAGGAAGTTTAGTATGACTCTTACCAACTTCTACAAATGCGCTGTTGAAAGCATCTCATGGGTTACATCACAGCTTGGTTTGGCAATAGCTCTGCCCAGGACCACAAGAAATTGCAGAATTGTGGATGTAGCCCAACCCGTCACAACCCGATGCAGCCTCCCCCCCCCCCCCCCCCCCCCCCCCCCCCCGTTCACTATCAGCCTTGAAAAGTAGCCAACATAATCAAGAACCATTTTCACCTGATAATTTGGTTTTCTCCCATCTCCTGTCAGGCAGAAGATGTAAAATCTGGAAACCACCTATCACTAGATAACACCTCCCCACTTTTATTAGTCTACTGGATGGTTCTCCCATAAGCTGGGATATATATCATGATCTTCCAACTTACATCATTGCAGACCTTTTTTTTAAATCTGCAATTTCTCTGTAACTGGAATGGTATAATGTTGTAACACTATATACTGGACTATATATTTTTCTCTTTACACAACCTGTTGTACCTATTCTGAGGATTGATTGTACTCTTGTATAGTACGGATTGACTGTATAGCAACAAACAAATATTTTTGTGGTATCTTGGTATACAGTATGTAACAATAATAAACCAATGTCAATATCAAGATGGGAACATTAAAAGTCAAGATAGACACAAAATGCTGGAGTAATTCAGCAGGATAGGAAGCATCCCTGGATAGAATTACCCATTCCTTCTATCCAGAGATGCTGCCCGTCTTGCTGAGTTACTGCAGTTCCTTCCTACATATTAAAATAGTCAATCTGAGACAAGTTAGTGAATGGCAATTTAGTAAGTTATTCCCAAAGTGTCCTTTTCCTGCACCGAAAAATCACATATTTTACAAACTCTGATTGTGTTACTAGCTTCATGCTGATCATGCTTCACATTATTTCCTTTTAATATTGTTATATGCACCTTGGAAATAGTTGGGTGCTTGGTTTATACTTGCATTGATAAGAAAATGTCTCAATTTAGAAATTCAACCACAGTTGAACTCGTGAACACAAAGAAATCACTTCATCCTCCAAAATGACACTTTTTTCCTCTGATTTAATGGCACAACAATTATCTCAGCTTGCTCTGGGATAGAAAGTACAGAGCATAGCACTCACCTTCCAATGTATCCTACAAATAAAGGTGGCAATTACATTGAATCAAAAGAGGTATACAAGGAAAATCTTCCTTAATAGCAGATACAAGTCCCGTTGTACTCTGAATGAGAACACAGTAATTTAGGTTCTGCTCTGTATAATGTTTAGTGATTTAAGTTTGTGATATTTAATTACTACCGAAGTACAATTCTTGGAGTATTAACTAATACTGCTAGTATTAATTTCTGAGACATTTGCTATTCAGCCCAATGTAATTTGTACGACTATTTTTCGGCATTGGGTGGAGTACTGTACTTCTTACCCGTTTTTGTCGTTCAGGTGCCAATTCAGCAAAACCCTGACCAAATGAACAATTCCACTAGATTGGCTGAAAGCTGGCATAATAGTACCTACAAATACAACTGAACAATTTAGAGACTCGCTCACATTGTCTCCGGATATCACCAGTTATCATTTTCATAGTCTTAGATGCTTTCAAATCTAATGTGTTGTTCTCTATGGAAACTGTCTACATTTGCAATTATCTCAATAAACCCGAAATAGACTGGGTGGACAGTCTCCAACGCCACGTAAAACTCTTGATAAGATAAAGTCTGTTATTATTTCTGCACCATCCAATCCCCAACATCCCGAATCACGCATCGTTGCTGTTGTTTTGTTATCAGCAGCAGAGAGATAGGACGTCGCGGAAACCTCTAATTTTAGCACGAAGGAAAACGTCGAAAAAAATACCACGGATATAGGTATCATGCTCGATGCTTAGTTTCAGAACGAATCAATTCATTTAACGATAAACACCTCAGAAGCTTGCGTGAGCGATGACCATTTCTGTGATTTTTCACGTTGTTCTACAAAGTTTCACAAATCCCTGGCTCAAGCCCCCAAGGGACATCCTTGATTTCTGCACAGTGAAACACAGGGGAGATTTAGGAGAGGTTCTTTTTGTCTCTTGAGGATTTGTCTTTTTGTTCTGTTTGGTGGCTGTCCCCTGTCCCCCCGCCCCGCCAATCTCTCAGTGCGGATAACAGGTCGATCGCCCCCCCGGGGCCTCCAGCTCAAAGCCGCAAACCCTCACGCTACACCTCCGCCACACGCGCGGCTTATCCCTCCGCCGCCGCTACTCCCAGCTGCCTTCCTTGGCGGCCAAGTCCCCGCGATCCTTTCCGCGGTGGTGCAGCAGGGCGGCCGGTTCCTGGATTACAACGGGGACTAGTTCTCCATGCCCGGGCTCTGTCTGACCAAGTGCGGGTTGGTGCAGCGGATTATTTTGTTGGATGGAGTGAAGTGACGTTTGCGTTGTCCCCGCCTCTCGCAGCCCAGCCCAGCCCTCCCCTCCCCTCAAGCCAGTGTCAGCGCCTAGTCAATCAGTGCCTCAGCTTTTGCTCCACGGTGCGGATTCTTCCACCCCTGGCTCTGGCTCCCACTGCTTCACATTTCTCGCTTCTCCTTTGGGCAAAGGTAGGTAGGTATCTTTGTTTGGCAGAGCGGAGGGCAAGTTGTGTTCTGAGTCCTTGTGTAAATAATCTTGGGTACATTTCGAAATCATAACATTATTCCTGATTTAAATTGAGATTTAAATATATCACGATGTGATTTTGAAGGTGAAACGGAGAGAAGCCCGATGTTGGGAATGCCCTCGGTCTCTGACACCTTTGTCGGAGTCGATGGGATGGTTGAACATGCAGCGGACCTCAGTTTTGGGTTGCGGGTGTGTTTTGCTGGGTGTTTCTTTTAGAAGGAGTCCCTGAGGGATGAATGAACTAGGATTTGTATCAATCCGTGATGCAGAGCTCAGACTTGTATGAAAACAATGGTTTATTTTTCTTCCCCCTACATTGAATTATCAGTCTAACGGTACAGATGCAAATAGGCGTGGCCGCGCCGCTCCCGGGCTGCAAGCGGAATGAGATGTTGAATGCGCGGAAAAAAAACACTTTGAGTACTCTGGTTCTTATTCCCACACTGCAGCTGTCAACAAATGTCATTTCCATCGAGAATCTGAATAGTTTTGCATTTCTCTTGCCGTAATCTTGCCCGGTTTTAACGCCTGAAACCCCTCGAAGGAGGAGGGGGAGGAAGAGAAGGGGGGGGGGGGATACAATTTCATATCTGTTGAAGATTTTGGAGAAAAAAAAATAAGTTGGCCCTGACTCTTAATTAATTCTATGTTCCAGTCGTTTAACTGTTATATTAAAGGTAAGTGTTTGTGTTTTTTAAAGAAAAAACGCAGATGCTTGCGCATTTTGTCATAGTGAATTGGTAATGAGGAGGTGGGGAGTGGTGGCTAACGCGATGCTTTATTATGGATCGCATTGCTGCAGCGAATGCGGTGTTGGTCGTGTCCAACCTGTGTCTGCATTCTGTTATCAGTCCTCGCCGCGCAAGCTAATGGGCCGGGGTGGGGCTAGACACAGCGCGGACAGCTCAAATGCTTGGATATTTAATGGGTAGAGAATGCGTTGGGATGCGCGTTTGCACAATGCGAAATGATTATCCCGTTGATCGTGAAGTGTGCCCTGTCCTCCATTTCCAATGGCGTACACACAGGGGCGGTAAAGACATCCTGCTTTTTCGCATCACAACCCTTTCCCCCCGGTGAACGAGAGAAGCCGTGCGGCCCAGCTAATCAAACACCGACAGGGATAAAAACAACTTTCGAGCTGGATATTGATCTTGTAAACGCACCGGAGGATTTGGGGGCCCTCTGACAACGGCGGATAATGATCATGCCGGATCCAGAAATCCGCAATTTATCACGGATTAGACATCGGGCGGAGGGAATCGAAGAGTTATTTTTCCACCTGAATTGCAGTGCTCTAGTGTGATGATCGCATTGATGATGTTATTATTATTAGTTTCCATTACTAAGATATTCGATGTATGATGAGGGAAAACTGCAGCATGAACCATTTCAAAACGATTCCTCGGTGGCCCCACGCATTAGTCGTTTCAGTCGCATGACTCATTAAATAAAACAACGTCAAGTTCAATGACAATATTTCTACCGCTCTCCGCACTCCTGGAAGGAATATTGTAGCTGGAAATGCAGCGTTTGCCTTGAATGTTATCCTGCATCATATGCACTATCCTCAGCGGTGACCATCCCCATGATATTTTCCTAAAATGCATATCAACATGTAATGTTAGTTCTAATGGAATTACCTGTGACGTCCCAGACTGCGTTCAGATACTATTAGTTTGCTCTACCCAGGAATAAACTAACCTACTACTAAATGTGCCATTTGCACCGCAAACCCGTTTATAGTTAAAATTCTGACCTGACCTTCAGTACCTACCCACTCTTCCTTGTATTGATCTAGTGATTTTACAGATCATATGTCGGTGCAGTTCTTTTCATCATCAAATCAAATCAGGCCATTTTTATTGTCATACACACAAATATAGTAGATCTTGGATGCAGCAGCATCACCGACACATAGACGCAGCCAACACATTAAATACAATCTTGTGCAAACACAATTAGAAAACAAGCCTATCTAAGGGGTGCAAGAAGTGCTCTGTAGTATTCCGTTGTTGAGGTAGAATTGGAGTTGAGTAGGTTGGTTCATGAACAGAGTTGTGTAGGATAAAAACCTGGAAAATAGGTGCAGTAGGAGGCCATTTGGCCCTTCGAGCCTGCATCACCATTCATTGTGATCATGGCTGATCATCCACAATCAGTAACTTGTGCCTGCCGTAAGGGTCTCGACCCAAAATTTCACCTATTCCTTTTCTCCAGAGATGCTGTATGACCTGCTGAGTCACTCCAGCTGTTTGTGTCCATCTTCGATTTAAACCAGCATTTGCAGTTCTGTAGCTCCTGCGTGTGAGACACAATGCACAACTGTGAGGTGCGTTGTGATGGATATTGACTATCCAGTCCAAAGGCTTATTGCTGACCTCAGTTTTTTGGCACAACAACAGAAGTTGATGTAGGTTCAAAAGGCTTATTGTTAATTAAGATACGCTTCTGACCAGTCCTGGAACTGGTGCCCATCATCTTGATATCATCAAGAGAAACAATATTGATCACGAAACCCTCAAGAACCAATAAAGGGTAAACGTAGGGACAACAGTAACCTTATCAAGATTGAGAAAATGCCCACATTGATTTATCAAAGTAGTTGCAAAGTAGCTCATACAGACGATGATATCTAAACGTGGGGAGACGGTCTCAAGATAAGTGTTCAGCCATTTAGAATAATGGCAAGAGAGTTGTGCACCTTATGAATTATTTATCCTTAAGAGCTGTATAGGCCTCATTGTTATTTCAGTTTAGAGATACAGTGCAGAAACAGGCCCATCGAGTTCTCGCCGACCAGCAATCCCCACACATTAACACCACCCTACACACACTAGGGACAATTTTACATTTATTCAATATGCCAAGCCAATTAACCTACAAACCTGTATGTCTTTGGGGTGTGGGAGGAAACCCAAGATAAATGAAAAAACCCACGCAGGTCACGGGGAGAACGTACAAATTCCGTACAGACAAGCACCCATAGTCAGGATCAAACCCGGGTTTCTGGCACTGTAAGACAGTAGCCCTACCGCTGCACCACCGTATGTTTATCAAAGGCATGATGACTAGTATTGTCATCTAAGAATAATTGGATATGGGATCTGACATGATAGTAGACTTAAGTTGAAGGATCCGCAGCAATTTATTAAAAGGTGGCGTAGATTGAGTGTGTTAACAATGGTCAGTGTTGAGTCATGTTTAAAGTAGAATTTTCAAAGAAGGAGGAGTTTGGATAAACTTTCATATTTTGCAAAGCATATTTGTTTAACAGCTGAAGCATTTCCAGTGTGCACAATTTGCCACACATTGGCCCATGTGCCTTTCCCCATTAAGAACATACGCTGAAAAATAAAATGTATTTCAAGGACCCAAATATTAAGCTTGATCTGACCAGGATAAACTGAAGAAACTAGAATCAAGTCTGGTGATATCATTTAAACTTTTGTCAGGTTACAATACATTACCATATATTACATAGTGATTTAAAATCTACATAGCTTGTTGCAGTGTGATTATACTGCAAGAAAATTAATATATTTCCCTTCTCGTCGATTATTGATTGAGTTCCAAATTTAATCAAAATTCCCCTTTGAATGTCAGTGTTTATAAATTCTGCCGAGTGAAGAAGAATTAAATGCAATCGATAACATAAAGCAAATTTGCTTGCTGCTAATAGATAAAAGAAACATTTATAACAAATTCCATTATCTGTTTCAACACCCAGATTACATTATTGTAGCATCTCCTTTTCCAGTCCATTGAATTCTTGAAATGGATGTCTAGTTAGCTGTTGATAAAAGAGTATTTTGAGGGAGTTTCATGAATTGAACAGTTAATGGGAATTGGATAGAGGCTTCCAAACCTATTTTTGCACATTGTAAGATGTTTCAAACCAATTCTGGTAGTCTTCCACTAACTTTTACTAATGAAACCTTTTATTTAAGGCTGCCATTAATCTGAAGTTCAGTTATAATGAGCTGGTTTTGTATTTGCCTCTTTATTCGATTCCACGCGAGAGATTTGCATCAATATTAAAACTTAGTCATTGAGATCCTGCAAATTTGTCAATTTACTTTTTCTCTCAATGATTTTATCTATTAATCTTTAGACAGCTGTTCCCCTCATTGATTTAATATTTTCCAATTCTTGATAAAGAAATGAATTGTGTGGAACTTCCTTGTTCCTACATCAATCTCTAGTATCAATCAAGACAAAACACAATGTATCCATGTGTCGACTGATACCAGTTAACTGGTTAGACTTCCTACAATCACTATGGATCCTTCACCAATAGATTTATATGTGCCATGCATAAAAATATTTGACTTCTCAGATTCCTGATTGCCATATCCTAATCTTTTCACTTCTGAGCTTGCACAATCACCCCAACTTATTGAGCTTCATCATTCTGCATGTGAAACTGCACAGGTGATCTGCCACTGCTATGCACCTTTAAAGAAAGATGCTGTGAACAAAATAATTAGCTTTTTTTTGGATGATCTGGAATTTTATTGCAACCTTGTCCATATCAAAGATGCTGCTGTAGAGATGGTCGACAGCTTCAAATTTCTTGTTATCCATACCACCACCAGCCTAACCTGATCTCTTCACACTGCTGCAGTGATCAAGAAAACTCATCAGCATATTTACTTGGTGCCTGAAAAGATACAGCATATCCACAGGGATTGTCTCGGACTGATAGATGAGCTATAGGGAGTACTCTGACATATTCATGTCAGCCTGGCACGGCAACTTTTCCGTTCTTGACTGCTTGAACTCAGAGAGAGTAGTGACCAGTCCATCCCAGCTCGTAGACACACAAAGCTGGAGTAACTCAGCGGGCAGACAGCATCTCTGGAGAGAAGGAATGGGTGATGTTTCCCATTCCAAACATCACCCATTCCCAGGGATGCTGCCTGTCCCGCTGAGTTACTCCAGCTTTTTGCATCTATATTCTGTTTAAACCAGCATCTGCAGTTCCTTCCTACACAACACTGCTCGTTACTTCCCTCTATCCAGTCCATCTTCATGTGCATCAAGATGGCTAGAAATATCATCTCGGATGCTTGCATGCTGGCCATTGCCTTTTTTCCTTCTACCTGCTGAAGCAAGAAAATTGCAGACGGTTTAAATTGTAGATTTACCTCTTCCACACACCCTCTCTGGAGGTGCTGCCGTTTACTCTTAGCTCCACGTCATTTGGCTATTCGATTGTTGCAATTAAATATTTTATACGACCTCTATAGTTTGCACTACAATCTGAGCACCATTCTGCTGTTTTTCCAATTGTCGTTTTGTGCTCTTATTGTTTACTCTGAACTAAAAATTTCATTGCATCCTGCTGAAAAAGACAATAAACTAATTTGATCTAAATTCCTGGAAATTGTTTTATAACACTGCATTTACCATAAAATTAGCATGGCATTTATCTACTTAAAAGAACTATTTGTCACACACCAGATTTTATGATTTTCATGCAATCATAAAATGCTTTGTGATTCTTAACTGTAACCTACAAATGAAATGCGCTTGCAGCTCCACTGTGGTCATCGAACTGAGGGTTTTTCTTACCGCACAGATGCTGCCTGTCTTGCTTTTCTTGTTCTTGCATATTTATCCCAATGAGTTAAATTCAAACATAATTAAATCTGTTTAGTTAATGACATTTAGAAACTTCAACCCCCAGAATAATAATTCTGGATCAGTAATTGACGTTTCAAATTGTAGAGAAAGTTATGAATGTTGCCTTGTAGATGGACTTTAGCAGCTGTAAAATATATTGTGTTTTGCATGTATATATCACCTATTAAATGCATATTTTAGATTATCCACTTGCTTTAGATTTTTGATTTTGATTACTCAGTTGCTATAAATCAGAAATGATGCGTAATTCTAAAAAAATTAAGTCTTTTACTAAAAGTGGAACTTTAAAAGCAGAGATGGGAGGCCAGGATGAGGAATGTTGGGAGCAACAGATAATTCCACAGCAGTTAACTTTGAAATCAAAGCAGGATTTCCACAGATTTTTGTACTCTGAAGAGTTTTGATTTTTTCAAATATATTTCATGAACTTTCTAAACTGTAGTTAGAGCATTTTAATGCTGTTAAATTGAAACAAAAACAATTCAATTTACTGTTTCCAAACATTCTAAAGTAAATTTCCTTAGATGCAAAGACATGCAGAAGAAGTACTTCAGGCATTTTACACAGGGCATGATCAACTGATAGCTGTTAAATTATTTCATGTTTTGATGTTGGCGGCTAGGACAGTTGGAATTCCATCACGATTGTACAATCACGATCTTTTGCAACTTCTGCTCTCAGTCGAGCAACAAAGTGAGATGTGAGTTTTGTGTTTCATCCATTGGACAGGATTACATTTGCAGCACTGCAGATCTAGCATAATCATTAGGGGCGTCAAGTTTATCAATAGTTATACAAGCAAATTTACACATACAAAATGTCACATAACATTGTGGCATATATACAGTTATTTGTATAACCTATCCCAAAACAGGTTTAGTTAGAACTTTTTATTTCTTAAATTTATTATGTCGTTTGGTTGAAGGTCAATTCTTCCTTATTGAACAGGACCTCGGGTGACCAATCAAGTGTAGCTTGCACTACTTATTCCATGCACCTGCATACACTGTTGCAAGGTCATTATGAATTGTTGGTTAGAAACACACTGTACACGTCAATTACAGGAGCACACAAACTACAGAATAAATAAAGCTACAAATTAGAACTTCCAAATACACAACGTAATGAAACAGCATTTTTTTGAAAGGAGGTTCTTTCAAATTTTCAATAACATGGAGATTTTTAAATTCAGGGACCCTTGTCTATTCTGATGAATCGGCTAAGATTATAACATGGTCACCCCAAATATAACATGTTACAAGAACAAAATATATAATATTGCTAAGCGATTTACCATATTTCAAGTGCGTGTGAGATGAATATTACACTCAGTTGCCAATACACGCCTTTGAGTTCCAAGTCACAGCAATAATATTAATTGCTCAGATCTTTGAATTGTTTTGGACAAGAAAATCAATCGTAGGGGATGGGAGCTCTTTATATATGTTCACCATATACGTTAAAGCTGATCAATATGGACATGCATGTTTGAATATTTGTGAAATTTTGCACTAATTGAAATGAAACAAATCCATGTATTTTGAATTTAACTTTTTAATGGGCAGCATAGATACAACATCGGAGACCCGGGTTCGATCCCGAATACGGGTGCTATCTGTACAGAGATTGGATGTTCTCCCAGTGACTGTGTGGGTTTTCTCCGGGTGCACCGGTTTCCTCCCACACTCCGAAGACCTACAGGTTTGTAGGTTAATTGGCTTGGTATAAATGTAAATTGTCCCTAATATGTGTAGGATAGTGTTAATGTGCGGGGATTGCTGGTTGGTGCAGACTCGTGGGCTGAACGGCCTGTTTCCACTCTATCTCTAAACTAAACCGTTACAGAACTGAATGAAGCTTTTCCTCCGAATGCAGAGCTGATTGAAATTTTACTCACCTCACTTAATCATTTATTGTACCAAACTTTGACAAGGTGAGCCACCTTTCATTTTACCAACTGATCAAGGATGAAACAAGTTACATAATGCATTGAACAATACAGGTCACAAATTCAGTAGGTGCTATAATCCAAATTCAAATTAAGGACACACTTAAATAGGCAGGCATAAATGTAATAACTTTCCTTTCACAGGCATTGCACATAGTTAATGGGCACAGTTACTTAATAATGTTACACAAGCTATTGAAGTTACAGACAATATAAATTATCACAAATTAATGTGAGTAAATTGAGCAGCTTTTTTCACAGGTAAACATTGGCAGCACTGGAAGAAAAGCTGGACAGTTGGCTTGTCTCAACAAATATCACCAGAACAGATTAATGGGCATTTATTATAGATTTCTAGATCTTGTATTCTTCCTACCAAGAATAATCTGATTCATAAGAATCTTATTTCAATATAATAATTTGTCATGGAATAATTACAGCATGATACAAATCCATTCAGCCGATCATATCTACACTTACTTTCTATCACGGACATTTGAGTTACAACCATCAGTGCCTTTTGTTTGACCTTGCAAATTATTCTCCACAATAAACTTATCAAGGTCACAACAAACTACATTCATCTGCAGGCAGTAGATTCCATATTCCTGATACATGCTGCCTGAAAAGAATATATATTTATGTCGCTCCCAATTTTCATACCCTCTTTTATATCTGTGATGTCTGGTGCTCGACTCCTTCCGAAAGAAACAGCCTTCCACCCGGCAGACCCTGTGTCATTTTATATACTTACTAAATCTTTATTCAGCCTTCTCTTTAATGAAAACTCTAACCTGCCCTTGTAACTGTAGTCACGCATCCCAAAATCTCATCTCTTTTTTGATTCCTACCCTAATTCCACCTCATCCTCCCACAATTGGATGTAATACTGTATGTGAGGACCGACTAGTGTTGTTACAATGGTTCAGCATAACCTCCCTGCTTTTATACGTTTTGCCATTTCTCAATCTGCCTTGTTGCTTTTAGCTGTTTGTGCACCTGTAACCCCAATTCCCTCTGCTGCTGCAGCGGCTGCAATCCTTTGCGAAGTGTAACCTTTACTTTGTCTTGCTTCTCCTCATTCTGCTGACATAAATGCATTCTCACATTTCTCTGCATTAAATATACTCGGTCATGTATCTACCCATTCCACCAGTCTGTGCATACCCTGTTGTAACTTTTCAGACCACTCTTCACAATACTGCCAAATATTGTTTATCTATACATTAAGAAATACCATTGATTGCTGAATTGAGCATTTTATCATCTTTGTTTAATAGGAAGATTAATAGCACCAGAAAAAAACTGTAATCCAGTTTGACCTTGCCACATCCCAGATTAATAGTTTGAAACACGATGGTTCTGATTTTGCTCCTATGAATTGAAATCTGCGCAGCCTTTAAGATACATATTAGTCAAGCATTGTCCTAATTCACATCTAGAAGACTGAACTCGATGATAGGCAAATCCTGATGCTAAATGCCAGGACCCTGCATGCCTCAAGCCCTTGCATATGTAACAGGTGGACTAGAAGTCTCTCTCAAACACCAGCTGAGAAAACTTATGACAGATGGCAAAGTTAACCCTCAAAGCTTTTCAGTCTTTGAAATCTGTTGCCTTTCTTCAATGCAAACAAATGTATCTGCCAATCAGAAGCATTCATGGAAAAATCAAAAACAAAACTTAAAAAATATATTAAAAATTAAGACAAAAATCGAAATCAAAAGACTTTACATTTTACACTTCGGAGTGGCGGCGCTGCTTGTCAGCTGCGGCTCACCTGCAGTCCGTCTGTCTTTTATTTTATTTTTGTCCTTGTCCCTGTTTTTGGTGTTTATTTTTGGTTTGTTGGGTTGTGTATGTGTGTGGGGGGGGGTGGGAGAAACGGGGTTTTAGTCTCTCCCTTCGGGGGGGATGCGACTTTTCCTGTCGTGTCCCCCGACACCGTCTCCGTCTGTGCTGAGGCCCTGGTGACGGCCTTCCAGCTTCCAGAGGCGGCGGCACGGCCTTCAGAGCTTCAGCGGCGACCTGGCTTCCGGCGGCGGCCTGGCTTTCGGGAGCTGCGGTGCTCCAGCGGCGGCCTGGCTTTCGGGAGCTGCGGTGCTCCAGCGGCGGCCTGGTTTTCGGGAGCTGCGGTGCTCCAGCGACGTTCCGGCGGCGAGCGCTGTGGCAGTGTTCCGGCGTTCCGGCGTCAGCGGTGGCGGCAGCCTGGATCCCCTCAGCGCAGAGGGAGAATAAGGAGGGGAGAAAAGACAGAGACCCTAAGACTTTTGCCTTCCACCACAGTGAGGAGGTGTTTGGTGAACTCACTGTGGTGGATGTTAATTTTGTGTTTATTGTATGGTATTGTTATTTTTATATATGTATGACTGCAGGCACAAAATTTCGTTCAGACCAAAAGGTCTGAATGACAATAAAGGCATTCAATTCAATTCAATTCAATCAATTTTATAGCCCAAACAAATACTGAAACAAAAACAAACATATTCTTTGCATCTTGTGGCTGGAACATTTATGTACCAATAAATGGGTTGTGAATCCTGCACCAGGTCTAACTCCAGGCAGGATCTGTAAGCAGTGGTCCCAGCATAAATGGTTGTGCACGAGTGCCAACTCCAAATGGAGTCATGCAGCAGAGCGCACTGACTGATTCACTGACAGATCTCAGTCAACAAGGTCAAGAATTCCATTTTTGGATATGTGTGCAAAGTGATCACAAATTTGCACATAATTGCTACCATTTACCAGGCTAATATTTGAGTGGTTACTTTTCAATTGATGGTTTAATTTTACAAATTTCACTTAGAAGTGGTGGGTACATGGAACAAGCTGTCGGTGGAGAAAGTTGAGGCAGGTAATAAACAGCATTTAAAAAGCATTTGGACAGTACATGGATAGGAAAGGTTTGGAGGAATGTGGGCCAAATATGGGCAAATGGAACTAGGCTAGATAGGACACCTTGGTCAAGTTTGGTGGAAGGACCTGTTAACTGGCTATCATGACTCTTAAGTGTATGTAATCTTGGATTGGTAGACCACATCTGTACATAATGTTTCAACCAGGGTTCCATTTGACTGGAGCTAGATGTTTCCATACAGTTTATTTTCTAATTGTTAAATGTTTTTGGATGTGAAATTTCATAAACAGAGAGCAGTAGAGTGCAAAAACAAGTCCTTCATCCCACAATTAAACTAATCCCTTCTGCCTGCTCATGATCCCATGCCTTGAATATTCACGTGCCTATCTAAAAGCTTCTCGTATGCCACCATTGTATCTGCATCCAACCACCTCTGGCAACGAGTTCCACGCATCTACTATTCTCTGTGTGTAAAACAAAAACTTCCCCTTTAATTGTACCCCTCTCACCTTAAAGCTATGCCCTGTGGTATTTGACATTTCCACCTAAGGGAAAAAGGTTCTAAATGTATTTCCCACCTACGCCTCATAATTTCATATACATATACAGGGCATGGTGGCACAGCGGAAGAGTTGCTGCCTTACAGCGCTTGCAGTGCCAGAGACCCGGGTCCGATCCCGACTACGGGTGCTGTCAGTGCGGAGTTTGTACGTTCCCCCCGTGACCATGTGGGTTTTCTCCGAGATCTTCAGTTTCCTCCTACACACCAAACCATACAGGTTTGTAGTTTAATTGGCTTGGTATATGTGTAAATTGTCCCGAGTGTATGTAGGATAGTGTTAATGTGCGGGGGTCGCTGGTCAGTCAGTGCGGACTTGTTGGCCGAAGGGCCTGTTTCCGGGCTGTATATCTAAACTAAACTTCTAGAAGGTGTCCCCTCAGCCTCCGATGCTCCCATAAAAATAATCCAAGTTTTCTTCAACCTCACCTTATAACCTAGCCATGAATCCAGTCAGCATCCTGGTGAAACATTTCTGCACCCTCTCCAAAGCTGCATACAATACTGCTAATGTAATGTAATGGGAGTGAAAATGTGTGTTTCTGGCTCTTGTACTCAGTGTCTTGGCGGATGGGATTCTGATCAGGATACCATGTTGCTTCTCTACCACTCTAACTACTTGGGTTGCTGCTTTTAGGGAGCTATGGACTTGGATGCCAAGACATATCGGATCATTCAGAACATTAATGCTGAAAAGTAACTATATACATTCTCCTTACATTTGTACTCCCAAAGAGTAACATCTTGCACTTGCCTGGATTCATGTACACCCCCAGACCCTATTAACACATCGCATCTTTCACTCGTTCACCATCTTTTAAAAATAATGCCTTTCAATTTTTCCTATAGCTTTTGATGACCTCGCATTTTTCCATGATCTGCAATGTCTTTGCTGATTCACTTATTCATATTCTGCTGAGGCCGCTTTGCATTCTGCTAAAAGCCCACACTGCCAAATAGCTTTGCATTGTCAGCAAGCTTTGATACTGCACAATTAATCCATTTCCCCAGATCATTAATATGGATTCTATAACAACTAGCCTTTCATCTTTCAGATATTCCTTCAAAATATATTCCTAAATTTTAAATAAATAATGAAGCAGTTTTTCAAACTTTCCTTCATTTTTGAACACATATTGAAGCAAGCTGTAAATGTTAAGCTGTTGATTGGTTGTACCTTATGTTTAACCAAGCAATTGAAGGTAGGGTTGGCTGGCTGGTGATGTGGAGGGAAGAAGGGTTTTTTAAAATATGTACCCGATATCTCTGCCTCGCTGACAAAGCCAGCATTTAATGAGCCTACAATCCTCCATTAGGTGGTGAGCTGCCATCATGAACTGTCAAGTGAGTGGAATAATTTCACGATGCTGTCATATAATGAATCGAGAAATTTAATGAATGGAAGCATTGCAGTATATTTCTAAGCCATTAGTGTTTTTGTGAGGGTTGGTGGTGTTGTCGTTCCCCTGCTGCCTCTATCCTTCTTGGTATTAGAGTTTGCATGGTTGGGAGATGTTGTCAAGCGATCTTTTGGTAAATTACTGAATGTGCATCTTGTAAGTTAATCCAAAGAACACAGCATAGAGGAGGATGCGCAGTCTCTTCCATGCACAAAATCATGGATGATGATTTATTTTGGGTACCTTCCTGCACTAATCTTGTATCCCTTGGTTCCCTTTATTCCTAAAACAGCTTTAAGTCCCTATCTTGACTAAACCCAAGTGCCCTTGCATTCATGTTGGGGAAGAAATTCCAAAGATTGACCACTTTCTGGGTCCTGTATGACTAAATTATTATTTTGAGATTGATTCCAGACATTTCAATGCTAATGGCACATCAGACCATATCAATATTTTGTATATTCTTTTCACCATCAGTATTAGAGGGGGGGGGGAAGGAAGGTTTGAAGTGGAGAATCAATGCCTTTCAAGGAGACGTTTTATCCTGGATGGTGACAACTTTCTTGAATATTGTTAGAGATTGGTCCACACGCCTGGAGGAATGCATTTATCAGAATCCTGTATCACATTACATAGATAGTTTGGGAGGTGACGATGCGAGTCATGTTCGGCAGGATACCAAGTGACTGTCCTGTACAATATTTGTGCAAGAGTCAAGAGTGTTTTATTGTCATATGTACCAAAATGGAACAATTAAATGTTCACTTACAGCAGCACTTCATGTTAGTAAATACAGTGCTCAATAGATAATATCAATAAACTTTTTTTTAAAGTTCAATTTTTTTAAATCCAATTAATTTCCTGCCTCGTGTACAACCAGAGTTTTGGTGGTTGTGGGTGTCTGTGGTTGTCTTTCCACAGAATATCAGTGAGAAGTGGTTTGTTTATTTCTTGTAGGCTTGTGGGTTAATTTCATTGCAGCATGTGTTTATTTATTGGTTTTATATTATTTTTGGCATGAAAAGTTCAGTTACTGATGGAACTGATATGACAAAAAAATCTAATATGATTAATTTAACTTTACCTTTGAATGGGGAAGTTAACCTGACAGGTGATTATTAAGGATTGAATGAATTCTAAATCCTCACTAATTTCCATTTGAACTAGTTTTATCTCCTTTGCTTTACCGCTCCTACGTCCTCAGTTTTGGCTGAAAGTAAAGCATCTGCAATCAAAAAATCTTCAGGAAGAGTATTTAAACATAAATTGCAGCAAAAGTAAATCCAAATCCAAAAATGTAATGCGCTTGCATATATTTCTTGAGTTAGAAATGTTAATACCTCTGATTTTGTGGAAACAGTGAAGAATTATGCGATCCACCATGCTTCATGTTCTAAGACATAGAAGGTGGCCATTTATTCAGTTGGATTTTCAAGGGAGCAATCCCATTAATCACAATCCCCTTTATCCCCAATCTCCCGAAAAGCCTTTTGCTGAACCCTGGTCCACGTGACAATGATAAATTAAACTAAACTAATTTCCCTGTGCCCTTGCAACACCCTTTGATATTTTTTTCAACTACCAACACAAAGCAATAATATGCAGTAGCCAGTTAATCTACAGCATGCCAGTGGAATGTGGGAGAAAGCTGGACCACACAGTGAAAAGCAATGAAATCATGGGGAGAATGCACAAACTTCAGACAGTGAGCAGCTGTGGTGAGAATCATATCTGGGTCCATATTACTCTGCCAGCTTTAAAGGCGCCATAATGTTTGGGACACAGCAATGTCATGTGAATGAAAGTAGTCCTGTTTGGCACTTTGTTGTCTATCCTTTGCATGCAATGACTGCTTGAAGTCTGCGATTCATGGACATCACCAGTTGTTGGGTGTCTTCTCTGGCGATGCTCTGCCAGGCCTGCATTGCAGCCATATTTAGCTTATGTTTGTTTTGTGGTCTAGTTCCCTTCAGTTTCCTCTTCGACATATACAAGGCATGCTCAATTGGGTTCAGATCGGGTGATGGACTTGGCCACTCAAGAATTGACCATTTTTTAGCTTTGAAAAACCCCTTTGTTGCTTTAGCAGTATGTTTGGGATTATTGTCTTGCTGTAGAATGAACTGCCGGCCAATGAGTTTTGAGGCTTTTGTTTGAACTTGAGCAGATAGGATGTGTCTATACTTTTCAGAATTCATTATGCTACTACCATCAGCAGTTGTATCATCAATGAAGATAAGTGAGCCAGTACCTTCAGCAGCCATACATGCCCAGGCCATAACACCCCCACCACCGTGTTTCACAAATTAGGTGGTATGCTTTGGATCTTGGGCAATTCCTTCTCGCCTCCATACTTTGCTCTTGTCTTCACTCTGATATAAGTTAATCTTCGTCTCATCTGTCCACAAGACCTTTTTCCAGAACTGTGGTTGGTGTTTTAAGTACTTCTTGGCAAACTGTAACCTGACCATCCTATTTTTGCGGATACCAGTGGTTTGCATCTTGCAGTGTAACCTCTGCATTTCTGTTCACAAAGTCTTCTGCGGACAGTGGTCATTGACAAATCCACTCCTGAAGAGTGTTTCTGATCTGTCGGACAGGTGTTTGGGGGTTTTTCTTCATTATAGAGAGAATTCTTCTGTCATCAGCTGTGGGGGGCTTTCTTGGCCTGCCAGTCCCTTTGTGATTAGTAAGCTCACCGGTGCTCTCTTTCTTCTTAATGATGTTCCAAACAGTTGATTTTGGTAAGCCTAAGGTTTGGTTGATGTCTCTAATAATTTTATTCTAGTTTCTCAGTCTCCTAATGGCTTAATTGACGTTCATTGGCACAACTTTGGTCCTCATGTTGATAAACAGTGATAAAAGATTCCAAAGGTGATGGAAAGACTGGAGGAAAGACTAGGTGCTGAGAGCTCTCTTATTCCTACATTAAGGAGGCAATTAAACACACCTGAGTAATTACAAACACCAGTGAAGCCATGTGTCCCAAACATTATGGTGCCCTGAAATGGAGGGACCATGTATAAACATAGCTGTAATTTCTACATGGTGAAACCAAAATGTATAAAAATGGCCTTTATTAAAATCTGACTGTGCACTTTAACCACATGTGATTTTTTCTATTACATATCTCAAATTGTGGTGTACAGACGTAAATCAATAAATGATGGGTCTTTGTCGCAAACATTATGGAGGGCACTGTAACTCTCTGGACAGGCAGCATCTCTGGAGAGAAGGAATGGGTGACGTTTCGGGTCGAGACCCTTCTTCAGACTAAGGGTCACTGGAAAGGGAAACGAGAGATATAGAACAAATGAATGATAGGCAAAAAAGTAATGATGATAAAGTGCTGTTCCTTTGTGGTGTAAACTTTATTCGGAACAAGCAACAATGGATGGAGTATGTTCCCTGACTAATTGTGAGGAATGGCATGGGAGGTTTGCTGATCGACATCATTGTTTCCTTGACTTCCTTGTCCTTTTACTTGTTACCTATTTCACGGAATCATATTGGACTCTGTTTAACCAAACATTGTCTGTTTTTCTCATTGCTGATACCTTTTTGGGATATCTATTTGTTGTGCTCTGCGCTTGTTCACATTTTTTCATCCTTTAGAGGCCTTTATGCAATGTGATGCCTTGTTTGTCTGATTGCAAATTTTCTTCCATCTATGTCCCTACCTTTTCCTTTGTACTTTTTATCCAATTATTTCTGGCCTAGCTGATGACATGTAATCTATATTTTTTAAGTATATGCAAATTCTATTTTCTCTCTGAAGCTAAGTCGTCTGTCTATTTGGTCGTCACATGAGTATCAGTGAGTGCCTTTGCTTTTTGATGTAAATTATCTTTTGTGCTATATTTTTAAAATAGGTATTTATCTTTAGGACTTGTACGTAATTATGTAGATTTGTGGATGAAATCAATCATTAATTGTTTCAAATGCAAATGAACTTTACGACGACAATAGTTTTGTTGTGTCTTGCCATCTCTTCCACTATTGGCACTTGTTATTACTCATTGTGTAGCTACAATCAAACCACAGAGGAGGGCCCTGTGCCAAGCATGTCTGTATAGGCACTTTGCAATCTTAGAATCTTTGCTAAATTCCCACAGCTCTGTTACCTTGTAGCTGTGAGTTTTTCTCTGCTTCAGATACTTATCCATTTTCCCTGTAAAACCATCTGCTTTAGTGACAAAGCACTCCATACTTTAATGTTTATGGTTCCTGCTACATCTCTAAAAATATAAATATTTTGTATTTAATTTTTTTTAACCACTCTGTTATGCAAATTTGTTCCAACAAGTATAATGCAAGAAAGATTTACTATTGTAAAAAGAGAACGGTTGTATTAAACTAGAGATGCAAAGAGACACAGTGAAACAAGGAACTGCAAATGCTGGTTTATAAGGAAAATTCACAAAGTGATGGAGTAACTGAGTGGGTCAGGCAGCATCTCTGGAGAATGTGGACAGGTAATATTTCGGGTTGGGACCCTTCTTCAGATTGATTGTGGTGGAAGGAGGGGGGGAGAAAGCTAGAAGAGATGGTGGGACAGGATAAGTAATAGGTGGATACATGTGAAGGGTGGTGGGTGTTGATAGGCAGGAGGTTGGACAAAGGCCAGAGATGTAAAGACAAGGTGTCATCACAAAAGGATTTAAGATTTGCAAGTTGTGAAGTTAGAGCAAGAAATGTATATGTGAGAGGGAGGGGAGAAATGGGTGTGAGTGGGGTACAGGGAGAGAAGGCCGAAATCGGGGTGGGGGCTACCTAAAATTGGAGAATTCATTGTTTGTCCTGTTGGGTTGTAAGCTACCCGAGCAGATTATGACGTGCTTTCCCTCCAGTTTGTGTATGGCATTGCAAATGGAGGAGGCCCAGGACAGGAAGATCGGTATGGAAGGGAAAGAGGAGTTGAAATGATTAGCAACTAGAAGACCCACTGAACCTTGGCGGACCAAGCGCAAGTGTTTGGTGAAATGGTTGCTTGGTACTTGGTAAAGGGGTGGTTTGGGTGGGAAGGAATGAGTGAATAAAGGAGCTGTGGGGAGAGCGTTCTCTGTGGAAGGCAGAAAGGGATGAAGATGGGAAGATGTGACTGTTGATGGGATAATGTTCAACAGTCATTGATGGGACGAATATGTAGGATAATGATGTGTTGGATGCAGTGGAGTGAAAGGTGGGCACCAGGAGTATGCTTATCTTAATCCATGTAGGTGGAGGGGAAGTGAGAGCAGATCAACAGGACATGAGTGAGGGAATCATTTAGTACAGCAGGAGGGAACCATGTTTACTAAAGAAGGAGGACATCTCAGATGTCCTAGAATGGAAAGCCTCATCTTGGGAGCAGATGCGGCGGAGACGGAGAAATTGAGGTAGGGGATAGCGTCTTTGCAAGAGGCAGGGTGGGAGAAGGTGCAGTGCAGCAGATCAATATGGGGATTGGTAGGTTTGTAGTAGACTTTAGTTGATAGTTTGTCCCCTGTGGTGACAGAGATCAAGACGGGGGAGAGGTGTCCGAGATGATCCAAACGAATTTGAGGGAGTGGTTGAAGGTAGTGGTAAAGTTCATTAAATTAACGGGCTCCGCATGGGTGCAGAGGGCCACCCCTATGCAGTCGTTGATATGCTGGAGAAAGAGTTGGGGGATGGTGCCAGTGTGCGTTTGGAATGAGGATTGTTTGACCTAACCAACAAAAAGGCAAGGCAGAGGTGAGTCCCCTGTGCGTGCCCATGCCTACACTTTTAACTTGAAGAAAGCGAGAGGAATTGAAAGAGAAGTTGTTGAGGGTGAGGACAAGTTCTGCCGTGTGGAGGATAGTGTTTGTAGAGGAAAATTGATTGAGTCTCTGTTCCAGGAAGAACCGGTGGGGCCATCAGATATTTCTGGTGGGGGATGGAGATGTAAAGATGAGGCAATGGGGGCCCAGAAAATAACAGTCATTGAAGACTGCGTGAGTTGTCTCAGAGGTATGTTGGAAGAGACTAGTCATGGGTGGACAGGATGGTATTTGGAGATGAATTCTGTGGGGCAGGAGCAGGCAGAAACAATGGTGGGATTTTTGCTGAGTGAGCGGAGGGCTGTTTGTTCAGAGGGGTTGAGATTAGAGTGAGTAAGGGGAGTGGAGAAGTCAAGATGGGTCATGTGGTGCCTAAAGCAAAGTGTTGTATAGTACTGCTCTCCACCTGTTGAGTACTTGCGCCTGATTTAAAACTGGATGTTATCTGCCGGTTTCATCAAAATATTCTGGTCAGTCTTCATTTTGCATTTAAATTGTTTGCAATGCAACCAAAAGTCAAATATTTTTAAGAAATGAGAGGTTACTTACTTGTGCCTATTAGTGATGTAGAAGCAAATGAGACCACATAACTTAATAGTATTCAGTCGTGGGAATTCTGTGGTAATTGGCTTGAAAAGAAGGAATGGATTTGGAACAAGCTTGTTTTCGTTTTATCCAGCTCAAACCAGTATTCATTTAGTAATCCAGCCAAATGCAAACAGCCATCTACAATTATCTAATGAGCTTTGTAAAGAAAATAGAGGAAATTCCTAGTTCAATATGTAAAAGAACAAGGTGATATTTATCTTCTTGTACCACATTTCGAGAATGCTCTAAATAAAAAATATAGTTGTACTGCTCTCTTTCTTAATTAAAAAATGAAAACCTTTAAGTTAACACCATGTTTCTACAACATATACAGCTACGTAAAAGTGATTTTAATTGCTTTTAAAGGTGTTGCCAATAAAACACTGCTGATACATTTCACCCCAGTCGGTCATGTTTTTCCTTTTACAAAAGTATTCATCTTGGTACTAAACTGTGATGTTATAAATCTCTATAAGGTGAATAAACGTAAAATCACAGGAGGGGAGGTGGGTTTTGGATGGCAGTGGGGGGAGGGGAGGGGGGTGTTGGATGGCAGTGGGGGGAGGGGAGGGGTGTTGGATGGCGGGGGGGGGGTGTTTAATGGTAGTGGGGGGTGTTGGATGGCAGGGGGGAGGGGAGGGGTGTTGGATGGCAGGGGGGAGGGGTGTTGGATGGCAGTGGGGGAGGGGGGGTATTGGCTGGCAGTGGGGGGTGTTGGATGGCGGGGGGGGGGGGAGGGGGGTGTTGGATGGCAGTGGGGGGGAGGGGAGGGTGTTGGATGGCAGTGGGGGGTGTTGGATGGCAGGGGGGAGGGGGGAGGGGGGTGTTGGATGGCAGTGGGGGGGAGGGGAGGGGTGTTGGATGGCAGTGGGGGGAGGGGAGGGGTGTTGGATGGCAGTGGGGGGAGGGGAGGGGTGTTGGATGGCAGTGGGGGGTGTTGGATGGCAGGGGGGAGGGGGGTGTTGGATGGCAGTGGGGGGTTGGATGGCAGTGGGGGGAGGGGAGGGGTGTTGGATGGCAGGGGGGAGGGGGGGTGTTGGATGGCAGGGGGGAGGGGAGGGGTGTTGGATGGCAGAGGGGGGGAGGGGGGTGTTGGATGGCAGGGAGGGGTGTTGGATGGCAGAGGGGGGGGGGTGTTGGATGGCAGAGAGGGGAGGGGTGTTGGATGGCAGGGGGGGAGGGGAGGGGTATTGGATGGCAGAGGGGGGAGGGGAGGGGTGTTGGATGGCAGTGGGGGGAGGGGAGGGGTGTTGGATGGCAGAGGGGGGGAGGGGGGGTGTTGGATGGCAGGGGGGAGGGGAGGGGTGTTGGATGGCAGAGGGGGGGAGGGGGGTGTTGGATGGCAGGGAGGGGAGGGGTGTTGGATGGCAGAGGGGGGGGGAGGGGGGTGTTGGATGGCAGGGAGGGGAGGGGTGTTGGATGGCAGAGGGGGGAGGGGAGGGGTATTGGATGGCAGAGGGGGGAGGGGAGGGGTGTTGGATGGCAGTGAGGGGAGGGGTGTTGGATGGCAGAGGGGGGGAGGGGGGTGTTGGATGGCAGGGAGGGGAGGGGTGTTGGATGGCAGTGGGGGGGGAGGGGGGTGTTGGATGGCAGGGAGGGGAGGGGTGTTGGATGGCAGAGGGGGGAGGGGAGGGGTATTGGATGGCAGAGGGGGGAGGGGAGGGGTGTTGGATGGCAGTGGGGGGAGGGGAGGGGTGTTGGATGGCAGTGGGGGGAGGGGAGGGGTGTTGGATGGCAGTGGGGGGAGGGGAGGGGTGTTGGATGGCAGTGGGGGGAGGGGAGGGGTGTTGGATGGCAGGGGGGAGGGGAGGGGTGTTGGATGGCAGAGGGGGGGAGGGGGGTGTTGGATGGCAGGGAGGGGAGGGGTGTTGGATGGCAGTGGGGGGAGGGGTGTTGGTGGTAGTGGTGGGAGGGGAGGGGTGTTGGATGGCAGGGGGAGGGGTATTGGATGGCAGAGGGGGGGAGGGGAGGGGTGTTGGATGGCAGTGGGGGGAGGGGAGGGGTGTTGGATGGCAGTGGGGGGAGGGGAGGGGTGTTGGATGGCAGTGGGGGGAGGGGAGGGGTGTTGGATGGCAGTGGGGGGAGGGGAGGGGTGTTGGATGGCAGTGGGGGGAGGGGAGGGGTGTTGGATGGCAGTGGGGGGAGGGGAGGGGTGTTGGATGGCAGTGGGGGGAGGGGAGGGGTGTTGGATGGCAGTGGGGGAGGGGAGGGGTGTTGGATGGCAGTGAGGGGAGGGGAGGGGTGTTGGATGGCAATGGATTTCCAGCTTTCATTTATTTTTGGTCTTCACCTTCTAATTCTAATCCTCCAAGGTTTAGTACTACATTTCACAATCAGCTTCCCCATGTTGAACTAACACTTCAGGCTAAAGATGTCTCATTAGAACTGGGAAGAATTAGTACATTTTTAAATTGCGGAGAGAACTAAAAGGACAGTCAGTGATATGATGGAGATTTAATATTACAGGTGATGATGATGCCAGCTAAAAGATGGTGGTAAAGGGCAATAATTAACAAAGTATGTCTGGAGGAGATGTAACTAGGGGAGACAAATGAAAGCTATAATTACCAGAGAATTTAAAAAAGAATGCTGGAAACACAAGATATAAGGCTGGCTTTGTTAATTGCCTTATACTGTTATACTGAAATCTGTGATGTGCTAGCTCATAAGATGTGATGATTTGATCTGATGATTGTTTGAGCTTCATTGGAACAATGTGGAAGGACAGATATGCCAATTTAATGGGGATTGAAATTGTAAAAAAAAAGGGACATTTGGAAAGTTCTATTGTAAAAGCCTTGAGGTGTTAACTTAAAGAGTTTCGTTTTTACTACCACACCCTGGAACATTGGTTTTGCAGATTTACAGCAGTTTTCTGCATTACCCATATCGATGTATGGTTTCTTCAATGCAGAGGAAAATGTACCATGACTTTTGGATGCAGTATCCAAATTTGGTACCAAGTAAATCCTAACTTAATTTGGAAGTAGTTTTTAGATTCCCGACACTGGAAAGATGGGAGTCGGGGTTGGTAGACGGGTAGGTGTTGTGAGATGTTGGGTGAGATGGGCGGACATGGAAGCGTGAACCAGAACACAGCAGTGGGAAAGGATATTCTGTTTTTAATCTCAAATTTCCAGCATCTACACCATTTAGCTTTTAGATTTCTATAGCCATCTCTTAACTAGTAAGTAAAATATTTCGGTAATGTTTGTTATCTTAATGCTGCATAGATTCTTGTGAAAATCGTAGGTCTTCACAGTTGTGGTTTCAGATTAATTAATATTTCAAATATATTCTTTTGAAATTATTCCTGATGCTGTGGAAGACGGTATAAATGGTTACAGTGTTAGTTAACATGAATCGTGTTAGTAGTGTCATTATTGTAAGATAGTTTGAACAAAATCTAAATTAAGAGAATTTAGCAGGCTTTTAAATGTGCAATCTGAATCTGGAAGGGCTGATGCCATTTATAATACTTGCAGGCGCAGATTTGATATGAAACATGGAAAAGTTTAGATGCCTGATAGGTAGATTATTTATTTGCCAATGGTGTCTAGAACTGCAGCTTGAAATGGGGATCAGTGATTCAGCATTAGATGTGAAGAAATTTGAAAATGTTTATAACCATCTAGTTGGGTGGTCTGCAGAGTTGTCGAGCGTATTGCAGTGAAAGATTGTCAGATGTGTGTATGTGTATATATATATATTTATATATAATGGGTATGTTGTGATGTGTGTGTGTGTGTGTGTGTGTGTGTGCGCGCGCGCACACACACACACACACACACACACACACACACACACACACACACACACACACACACACACACACACACACTGAGCATTTATTTTCTCTCGTTTGTCATATCATACTATGATTGCATATTCTGTTGTGCTGCAGCAAGTAAGAATTTTATTGTTCTATCTGGGACATATGACAATAATACATAAAAACATAGAAATTAGGTGCAGAGTAGGCCATTCGGCCCTTCGAGCCTGCACCGCCATTCAATATGATCATGGCTGATCATCCAACTCAGTATCCCGTACCTGCCTTCTCTCCATACCCTCTGATCCCCTTAGCCACAAGGGCCACATCAAACTCCCTATTAAATATTGCCAATGAACTGGCCTCAACTACCCTCTGTGGCAGAGAGTTCCAGAGACCCACCACTCTCTGTGTGAAAAAAGTCCTTCTCATCTCGGTCCTAAAGGATTTCCCCCTTATCCTTGAGCTGTGACCCCTTGTCCTGGACCTCCCCAACATCGGGAACAATCTTCCTGCATCTAGCCTGTCCAACCCCTTAAGAATTTTGTAAGTTTCTATAAGATCCCCTCTCAATCTCCTAAATTCTAGAGAGTATAAACCGAGTCTATCCAGTCTTTCTTCATAAGACAGTCCTGACATCCCAGGAATCAGTCTGGTGAACCTACTCTGCTCTCCATCTATAGCAATAATGTCCTTCCTCAGATTTGGAGACCAGAACTGTACGCAATACTCCAGGTGTGGTCTCACCAAGACCCTATACAACTGAGGTAGAACCTCCCTGCTCCGATACTCAGATCCTTTTGCTATGAAAGCTAACATACCATTCTCTTTCTTCACTGCACCTGCATGCCTACTTTCAATGAATGGTGTACCATGACACCCAGGTCGCGCTGCATCTCCCCTTTTCCTAATCGGCCACCATTTCACCATGTCTGCTTTCCTATTTTTGCCACCAAAGTGGATAACCTCACACTTATCCACATTATACTGCATCTGCCAAACATTTGCCCACTCACCCAGCCTATCCAAGTCACCTTGCAGTCTCCTAGCATCCTCCTCACATTTAACACTGCCCCCCAGCTTAGTGTCATCTGCAAATTTGGAAATATTGCCTTCAATTCCCTCATCCAGATCATTAATGTATATTGTAAATAGCTGGGGTCCCAGCACTGAGCCTTGCGGTACCCCACTAGTCACTGCCTGCCATTGTGAAAAGGACCCGTTTACTCCTACTCTTTGCTTCCTGTTTGCCAGCCAGTTCTCTATCCACATCAATACTGAACCCCCAATGCCGTATGCTTTAAGTTTTTATACTATTCTCTTATGTATCTGGACTTCTGGAAAGTCCAGATACACCACATCCACTGGTTCTCCCCTATCCACGCTACTAGTTACATCCTCGAAAAATTCCACAAGATTCATCAGACATGATTTACCTTTCGTAAATCCATGCTGACTTTGTCCAATGATTTCACCACTTTCCAAATGTGCTGCTATCCCATCTTTAATAACTGACTCTAGCAGTTTCCCCACTACCGATGTTAGACTAACTGGTCTGTAATTCCCCGTTTTCTCTCTCCCTCCCTTTTTAAAAAGAGGGGTTACGTTTGCTACTCGCCAATCCTCCGGAACTACTCCAGAATCTAAAGAGTTTTGAAAGATTATCACTAATGCATCCACTATTTCTGGAGGTACTTCCTTAAGTACTCTGGGATGCAGCCTATCTGGCCCTGGGGATTTATCGGCCTTTAATCCATTCAATTTACCCAACACCACTCCCCGACTAACTTGGATTTCACTCAATTCCTCCTTTCACCCGCGGTCCCCTGCTATTTCCGGCAGATTATTTATGTCTTCCTTAGTGAAGACGGAACCAAAGTAGTTATTCAATTGGTCCGCCATATCCTTGTTCCTCATCATCAACTCACCTGTTTCTGACTGCAAGGGACCTACATTTGTTTATAACTAATCTCTTTCTCTTCACATATCTATAAAACCTTTGCAGTCAGTTTTTATGTTCCCTACCAGTTTTCTTTCATAATCTATTTTTCCTTTTCTAATCAAGCCCAGGGAACTACCTTCCCTGATTTACTCATTTGCCAAACTGGGATGAACAATTTTTGTAGTTCATCCATGCAGTCTTTAAATGTCTTCCATTGCGTAAACACCGTCAACCCTTTTAGAATTGATTGCCAGTCAATCTTGGCCAATTCACATCTCATACCCTCAAACACACCTTGACTCTTGACACTCTTGACTCTTAATGTCAAGGAAATTGAAGGAGGTGGGGCTGGTCAGCTGTGATCTTATTGAATGTTTGAAGAACGAGACATTGTATGGCCTGCTCCTATTCTTTCCTATTTTAATTATATTAGCCTGAGTAAATTCCTAATCATGAAAGTGAAATGTTCTATGTTGATGATTAAAAATTATAAATTTAAAGCACATTGTGGGATCATATAGAAACATAGAAAATAGTTGCAGGAGTAGGCCATTCGGCACTTCGACCCAATATGATCATGGCTGATCATCCAGAATCAGTACCCTGTTCCTACATTCTCCCCATATCCCTTGATTCCGTTAGCCCGAAGAGCTATATCTAACTCGCTCTTGAATACATCCAGTGAATTCGCCTCCACTGCCTTTTGTGGCAGAGAATTCCACAGATTCACAACTCTCTGGCTGAAAAAGCTTTTCCTCATCTCAGTCCTAAATGGCCTATCCCTTATTCTTAAACTGTGACCCCTGGGTCTGGACACTCCCAACATCGGGACCATTTTTCCTGCATCTAACCTGTTCAATCCCGTAAGAATTTTATATGTTTCTGTAAGATCCCCTCTCGTCCTAAATTTCAGTGAATATAAGCCCAGTCGATCCATTCTTTCATCGTATGTCAGTCCCGCCATCCCGGGAATGAACCTGGTCAACCTAAGCTGCATTCCCTCAATGGCAAGAATGTCCTCCCTCAAATTAGGAGACCAAAACTGCACCCAACCCCTACAATGTTGTAAATGGATCAGCTGTACTTGTGCGTTAGTTAAACAGCATCACAAGTCAAGTCAAGTCAAAAGTCAAACAAACTTTATTGTCATTTAGAAATACATTGATACATGCAGTTCCAAACGAAATTACGTTGCATTTGGCTCCCTGTGCAACACAATAAATTAACCGAAGGATAGGCATGGGTGAAAAGGATAAATAGACACTAGTGGCAGCCCATTACATGGCAGCATCAAGAACGGCCATGGCGCCTCAATGCCTGTAGGCCAAGTGGACGGCATGGTGGCGCAGCGGTAGATTTGCTGCCTGACAGCGCTTGCCGTGCCGGAGACCCGGGTTTGATCCTGATGACAGGTGCAGGCTGTACTGAGTTTGTACGTTCTGCCCGTCACCGCGTGGATTTTCTCCGACATATTCGGTTTCCTCCCACACACCAAAGTCGTACAAGTTTGCAGGTTAATTGGCTTGGTACAAGTGTAAATTGTCCCTAGTGTGTGTAGGATAGTGTTAATGTGCAGGGATCGGTGCAGACTCGGTGGGCCGAAAGGCCTGTTTCTGCACTGTATCCCGAAACCAAACTAAACTAAATGGAATAATCAATCTGGTGCCATTTACAGGCTGATCAAAGTATGGGCAGTGTGACTTCAGCCCCAATAGGGAAAGAATCTAATCTACCTATTGCATAATCATCACCTAATTTTTAATTATGAAAAGCAGAACAAAGAAGATTTAAAATTAAATCAGAAGATGCTGGAAATAGTCAACAGGTCAGGAAGTTTATGTGGAGAAAGTAAGAGAGTTCAACTTCAACAGATCTTTCATCTATGCCTTTTGATGAGTATTCCTGCTGAATTTGGAATCGCTGCAGCTGTACTGAAATATTGTGGGGTTTTTTCCCCATGAATTATTCCTTGTAGCACTTAGCCCTTGCAGAAGCATGTCAAGTTGTGAATCCATTTCTGGGTAGAACACTTCTGAGCAGTTACAATCTCAATGTGATAAAGGTGTTCCCATTCTCACACTGTAGTCCTGCATCAGAATGTCTGTTGCAAAGATAAAGCAGCTGTTGTTTAAAGAGGAGTATTGAAAAATAGAATCTGAGATTAGGCAAGGAGCCATTTAGATCTGTGGGATGCAGCAGTGCTTAGCAGTGGTATGACGTGGCTTTTTGTTCCCAGGGAAGTGTACTGCTCAACATTATACTTGTCAATAATGAGCCATTCACTAAATCTGTCCACCCAATGTGACAATCAGTAAGCTTTTCAATGTCGGTACCATCTTCATATGTGTTCCAGGCAATATAAACTTAAGGGTTTGATCACAAATAGGCTGAAAAAACACAGATTCTGGTTATAAGCACGTAGTTAATGTATTTTAGTTTTAAATAAAATGATTCATTGGTAGATGATCTTGCACCTCAATGACTCAATAACAATTAAGCTAATTATGCTTTCATTAATATAATCCAGATGCAGATTAGAGACCTGTCAGAGGTGCAGCACGGAAATACGTCACCCAGCCCAACGATTACACTAATTAACACTAACCATCCATTTACACTAATGCTGTTTTAAATTTTTTTTTTCCTTCTCACATTCTCACCTCTGCTCCCCCCCCCCCCAATGTTTTCCAGTCATTATTTTTTGGCTCTGTGAAATGTGGAATAAATATTAGATTGTGCATTTTACATTGTTTGCTGTTTGTCGGAAATTATCAATATAATGGTTGGTCAGTTAACTTTCTGCCATCGCAGAACTTTCCTTTGAACCGGTGGCAACTGATTTGGAAAAAGTCTACATCAGTGGATTTGCTAATCTTTTATGGACAGTTTCTGGAAGGCATTGGCAAAGTCACTCTACCTCACTGCTGATTGTTGTACTGGTTAACAAACAAGGATCATTGATGCTATGACTGAGAAGAGATTTGTGAACTTGGTTATATAGAAACATAGAAAATAGGTGCAGGAGGAGGCCATTCAGCCCTTTGAGCCAGCACTACCATTCATGGTGATCATGGCTGATCGTCCCCAATCAATAACCCGTGCCTGCTTTCTCCTCATATCCCTTGATTCCACTAGCCCCTAGAGCTCTATCTAACTCTCTCTTAAATCCATCCAAAGATTTGGCCTCCACTGCCCTCTGCGGCAGGGAATTCCACAAATTCACAACTCTCTGGGTGAAAACATTTTTTCTCACCTCAGTCTTAAATGCCCTTCCCTTTATTCTAAGACTGTGGCCCCTGGTTCTGGACTCGCCCAACACAGGGAACATTTTTCCTGCATCTAGCCTTGTCCAGTCCTTTTATAACTTTATACGTTTCTATAAGATCCCCCCTCATCCTAAACTCCAGTGAATACAAGCCTAGTCTTTTTAATCTTTCCTCATATGACAGTCCCGCCATCCCAGGGATCAATCTCGTGAACCTACGCTGCACTGCCTCAATCACAAGGATGTCCTTCATCAAATTAGGAGACCAAGACTCTACACAATACCCCAGATGTGGTCTTACCAGAGCCCTATACAACAGCAGAAGAGCCTCTTTACTGCTTTACTGAAATCCTCTTGTTATGAAGGCCAACAGACTGTTGTATTCAGAAGAGAAAAACTTAAGAATAGGTTTTGATGAAAGTTATCATAATTGTGATGGGTGACGGTAAAGTTAATAAGGAGAAATGGTTCAACCAGCAGAAACATGGTAACTAGACAATCCTGCTATTATTATTCTCTCTCTGGGAAATTACTGTGAATTTATGTTGATTTTCATTCTGTGTGTGGAAGATCTACTAAAGATCTACTTTCAACTAAAGACTGGTTCAATTTATTTTTAGTGTTTTTTAAAATACTTTTATGAGGGCAGGACCTTTTGAAAATCCACAAAATATGCAGTGAAAACTCTCTTTGTGTTTGCTGGGCTGTGCAGTAAATTAGAAATGTTCAGTACAAAAGATGAACCAGTTGCCGGATAGTTCAAACATTTTTTCCTTGTTCTGTATTTTCAAACATTCAGACAGCTGATATCAATTAGAAACTTTGAGTTACATTTGAATGGAAGCAAGGTTACATTATGAAACACTCTGTAGTTAGATTGGTCAGGTTTCTCTACTGTCAAACATGTCAAAACAACACAAAATAAAACTTGGGCACGAGCAGGTCCATATATCTTCAGGTTATATTATCTGCTTGACACTGTATCCTTTGTTTTCAAAATGACTAACATGTGCGACGTATCCTAGAAAAAAAATTGTGTCAATTGCTGTTCATTTTGCAGGCCTCCATTTCCTGTTGAATAGATATATGGATATACAAGGTGGCGCATGGGGTGACACAACGGCGCAGTGGTAGAGTTGTTGCCTTGCAGCGCCGGAGACCCGGGTTCGATACTGACTGCAGATGCTGTCCGTACTGACTTTGAAGGTTCTCCCTGTGACTGCGTGGGTTTTTTCCGGGTTCTTCAGTTTGCTCCCACATTCCAAGGGCGTGCAGGTTTGGAGGATAATTGTCTCCTGTAAATTGAACAAATGTCCAGGGAAGCCAAATCTACCCGAGAGTGCATTTTAAATTCCATTAAGTTAATGAATTGTTTTGCAGTCATTGATGTTGGTGCATATTTACACCAACATCAATGACTGCAAAACAATTCATTAACTTAATGGAATTTAAAATGCACTCTCGGGTAGATTTGGTTTCCCTGGACATTTCTCTGGACACAAAAGTTTCTTCAGCTTTTTTGTCTAACTTTGATTTTTCCAACATCTGCAGTTCTTTCTTAAACATGAGTTTGTCGTCATCTGTGACACTCAAAGTTTATTAAGATTTTACAAGTACTGTCAGGATTCTCTTGTTTCCTAATTGAGAAATCTACAATACTGGCACAGCTAATAAAATTTCAGCTGCTGTTAAAGATTTTGTAGACTGAGTTTCCGGTTTTCCAGATGTGTATACTTTATCTCTGTTCTGAAGATTGCTTGTGGATGTGTTGTTTTTCTGATACTTTATCTCTTGTTAAACTTTCTTATTTCATGCCCTGCATCTGAATTAAGTTGTTTTACTGTACTTCAGATATTCTTTGGCTCCTGCATAAGAATGTGCTTATTTATGACAAGAAAGTAGTGAAAAGGTATGGAATTAAGGGTTGACTGTGGTGATCTAGAGTGGATAAATATTAAATTGTACATATCTTGAAAGGACATGGACATTGCTTTGTTGATCCTTGTTTGGTGACACATTTGAGTAATTGTGTGTCAGACCTGACTGATTCCCTTCATGAAATTTCCATTGGAGGTGATAAGCAAAAATATTTTTGGCTCATTTATACATAGATTTTACACTGAGTTACAGGTCCAAAATAGATTTTTATTATCATGGGTTGAGCATGAATTTTTTTTTTTTTTTTTTTTGCCGGCTTTTTATATGGCTGGTTGTTAATCACTGATCACTATAAATCTGCTACGATTCATTTAAAGAGCAATAGCCTATTGTCTCTCTTAAAGAATTGAAGCTATGGAGAAATAAACTTACTGTTGAATATTATATAAGCACAAGTGTGGATATGCCTGATTTGTAGGAGTTAAAGTTGATGGCGCAGGAGGATATTTACATGGATAGAAGATTGGCTGGCTAACAGGAAATAATGGATCTCTTTCTGGTTGGCACAATATAATGAGTGGAGTGCCACAGGGATCACTGCTGGGGCCATGACTTTTCACAAGCCAGTAAATTGGGTGAAAGCAACAAGGATATGGTTGCTAAATTTGCCAATGACGCAGAGGACATAAGAACGCCACAAATGGACATAGTTAGATTAAGAGAGTGGGCAAAGTGCTGATAAATGGGGGACAGTGTGGGAAAATGTAAAATTGAGCATTTTGGCAGGGAACTGGAGCAGATGCTGAATAGTTACTTAATTACCAGTAATTGCAATGCTTGTCCTGTTTTCACACGTTCATAGTGCCAGATTAACTTGTTAAAAAACAGATCACCTCTTTGATCACAGTGTATCCTTGCAATATGGAGGTATTGCGTTCCTAGAAAACAACTTAGAATTTTCAGTACTATAAATCATTTGTTCCCCACTGAATCGTATGTTATAATTGAAGACGCATTCCTATGGGAAGAATTTCCCAAAACAGTAATGTCTCCATAGGTGCGTGGTATACATGGACAAGAAAATGTGGATTATATTGTAGGCATGGGAGAACATGGTGTTGTTTTGATGTATTGGAAATGGATGTTAAATTGTTGGAGAAAGTATCATTGTATAAGTAACAATGGAAGTGATTGCCTTGTCAGTTTACAAAACAAATCCTACTGTGAACCGACAGCCCACAATCATCTTTAGTAAACTGCTTCAGTTCTTTGAATATATTTTACGTTTATTTTCTCACATAAATTTGTTGAGAGAGTATTTTTATTCTGTATCTCGGCACACGATGGTGCAGCGGGAGAGTTGCTGCCTTACAGTGCCGGTGACCCGGGTTCGATCCCGACTACGGGTGCTTGTCTGTATGGAGTTTGTATGCTCTCCCTGTGACCTGCGTGGGTTTTCTTCGAGATCTTTGGTTTCCTCCCACACTCCAAAGACATACAGGTTTGTAGATTAATTGGCTTGGTATAAATGTAAATTGTCCCCAGTATGTGTAGGATAGTGTGCGGAGATCACTGGTCGGTGTGGAGTTGGTGGGCTGCAGGGCCTGTGCCGTATCACTAAGCTAATCTCAATTTTTTTGGTGGTGATTTGAGAATTCTGTAAGGGCAAAATCTGTTACTTGGGTACGCTGTATCTTGCTCTCTCCTTCCTCTGTGCACTCCCCACCTATTCTAAAAATCACAAAACAAAAAATTCACTCCACACATTCAAAATCATGGCCTGGAAACTGATGGTTGATCTTATTGACTCAACTCCATGCTTGTACCCAGTACATAATTTACATTCCTTATGTTCCAAAATATAATGTTATTTCTATAATTTTTGATTGTGCAACAATTTTATTAGTGCTAAGAGATTGTAGATGAAGTTTTTCCTCTTTTTTGAGAATCCAGGACTAGGGTCACTTTTTTTTGAAGAAAAATCACCATTTAATGCGGAGATGAGATAAGAGGAGGCAAAATAGATTCTCTTTGGAGCTGTGAGTCTTCTTCAAAATGTAGTGAAGCAGAGTCTTTGAATATATTTAAGAGTTAGATGGAAAGATTTGTTGGGACCAATGGGAGTGAATGGTAGGGGAATACAGAGTTGAGATTGTATTTAGTTGCAATCTTATTGAATGGCAGAAAAGGTTCAAGCTGACTAAATAGATGAATTAATGTGGGGGACCAGGTTTCCCGTGGGGGCTATGGGTGAGTGGTGGATTATTGCGTTGTGGTAACGGGTTGCGTTGGACGACCAGGCCTCCCGTAGGGGCTATGGGAGAGTGGTGGGGAACGGGGCCCAATGGGTCCCACGGTCTAGTAAATAAATAAAAATGTAATAAGGGAAGGAGTGGTTGAATGTAAGTTAGTTACGTCCATTCGCTACCCTCAATATTCACAAACAAGCTGCCCAGATGCTTCCTCCTCCTAATTTGTATTTGTATATATTTGGCTAGAACTAGTAACTTACAATCAAAATCATGCAATTAATTTTTTAAATGTTCCTTATGCCAGCTGGATTTTATGCAAGTAGGAATCGCTTTAAAAGTAGGTAGAAACAAAGAACTGCAGATGCTGGTTAATGCACAAAAGGACATAGGGCAGGTCAGGCAGCATATCTGGAGAACATGGTGTTGGCGTAGTGTGTGTCAAGACTACTTAAGATTTATTCGGTCTGCTAAATTAATCCAGCACTTTGTGTCGTTTCAACTTAAATCTAGACACCAGTACCTCTAGTCTGCACCAACAAGCTCTTCTTCACCAGCTGCCACATTCTCCGGTTGACATGGCTGTTCTGGCTGATGTTGAAGCCCCCGGCCCACAGCGCTTTCTAAAGTTTGCCTCCGCTGACAGGACGCTCTCGGTCACCGTGGGGTTCCCTCCCCTCTCACCAGCTGCTGCTCCTTCCTGTCAGCAGTCGGTTTGTCCATTACGGACTACAACGTTAGCGGCCACAACAGCCGTGGCAACCGGGCGGTGTGGCGGCTGGTGAATAAGGGCTTGCTGGTGCACCTCGTGAAAGAGGTCAGCGAATTGGTTTGAGTTGCAATCCTCCCCCTCCACTGCTGTTGCCGCCTCAACTTTCTCCCTTGATGTCTAAGGTGGAAGATGCCGGCAACTGTGGGAGAGAAGGAGGAGGTGGCGGGGGAGGGGTGAACGTTTAATGCTCACGGCCGACAGGAAGAAGCGGCAGCTGGCCTGAAGTAAGCACTGTCCCCAGGGACTACAACGTTAGCGGCCACAACAGCCGTGGCAACCGGGCGGTGTGGCGGCTGGTGAAGAAGGGCTTGCTGGTGCACCTCGTGAAAGAGGTCAGCGAATTGGTTTGAGTTGCAATCCTCCCCCTCCCTTGTTCTCGCTCGTCCTCCCAGTGTCGCACCAACAGTGATCGAAACTGGAAGAGCAACAAGCCCGGGCGACACTTTTATATCTATGATGCAAGAGGCAAGCCCGCATCCTCCCCCGTTGCAATAACTATTTACGTGTGTGTATTTACATAACTCGCCTTCTATGTTAGTCGGGGAATGCCTATATAAGAATTCATGTTATTTTTATTATGTATTCTTCTAGCTATTGGAATGGAATGTTTCATCCATTTTTAACATTTATAATAATCTCTTTGAAATGAGCATCACACTTTCAACTGCTTTCTTGGTTATGTTCCCTTTTAATAAATGTTTTATCATCAATTGCACATTTTGTTTTATGTGTTAAAACAAAATTTAGACTAGTTCATTGCCTGCTGGTAACATTGCTTCCTGGGTAGACACAAAAAGCTCCAACTTTTTGTGTCTATCTTCGGATTGAACCAGCATCTGTAGTTCCTTCCTTCACATTGCTTCCTGGTTATTTTAGCCATAAGTGTCCCAGTGCCTTACACTTCTGATTAATTGAAAATATCATTGCTATATGACAGTGACAAATAAAAGTCTGTGTTGTTTTGGAGTAAATTCTCCTTTTAGAATTATTGGTTAATGCTTAGTTAATTGTTTAAAAATAGCCAGAGCAATGACAGAAATATTTGTGTATATTTTGTATTTGAAATATTATGATAAATTAACTGGAAAGTTTTCAATTGCTTTTACCTTTGTGAAAATAATTGCTTAAAAATGTTTATTTAACCTTTCAAAGATAAGCATAAAGCACAAATTGTATGAAAATGTGACTTTGGATGTGCTAGTGTCGAGACTGTTTTATTGTCATATGTCCTGGACGGGACAATGAAATTCTTACTTGCTGCAGCACGACAGAATATGTGAATATGTAAACATTGTATATAAAGGGGGGAGGGGGGGGGGGGGGGGAGGGAGAAGTTCAACAAATATAGTGCAAATAACAAATAATAATGTAGTCTTTTGCTGTTCAGAGCTCATAGCTTATTCATTGTGTTTAATAGCCTGACGGCTGTGTGGAAGCAGCTGTTCCTGAACCTGGATGTTACAGTTTTCAGGCTCCTGTACCTTCTTCCTGATGGCCGTGGTGAGATAAGTGTGTGGCCAGCATGGTGTGGGTCCTTGATGATTTTGGCTGCCTTTTTGAGGCAGCGAATACGATAGATCCCTTCGACGGTGGGGAGGTCAAAGCCGGTGATGGACTAGGCAGTGGTCACAACTTTTTGTAGTCTTTTTCGCTCCTGGACATTCAAGTTGCCGAACCAGGCCACAATGCAACCAGTCAGAATGCTCTCTACCTTGCACCTGCATAAGTTTAGGAGACATGCTGAATCTCCATAATCTTCTCAGGAAGTAGACTCGCTGATGTGCCTTCTTTACAATTGGATCGGTGTGCTGGGTCCAGGAAAAATCTTCTGATATATGCATGCCCAGGAATTTGAAGTTATTGACCCTCTCCACCATCGTCCCGTTGATATAAACAGGATTGTGGGTCCTCATCCTTCCCCTACTAAAGTCCACAATCAGTTCCTTGGTCTTACTGATGTTGAGAGCCAGGTTGTTGTGCTGGCGTCAGTTGGTTGATCTCACTTCTATACTCTGACTCATCCCCATCTGTGACTCGTCGTCAGATACGTTATCAGAAGTAAAAAGGTTTTGTGGTGTTGTGTAGAAATCTGAGTCTATTATGCATATCTTTTTGATTTACTTCTTGGCTTGCTACTGTGAATTAAACCATGGGCATTCTACACAACCTGTATTTGAATATATGGTTAGAATGATTGATTTGAACTAAGGTTGCATATCACATGTTATCTATAGCTTTGTACTTAGTGGCATTTGCCATCTGTTACTAATCTACACCCTGAGAGAATGCCTGGAATACCTCAAACACTTGATTAGTTTGGACGTGAGGAATGAAGTTAATTACAGCCGTTAATAGCTTTAACTCTAAGGCACAGTAAGATAATTGATGTGCATTGTGAAATGTTTCACGTTCTTCTCTCCACATTGTTGTGAGAACTTACAGTCCTCGATGTCCAAAGTCGTCAGGTATTACCATAAAATCTGTATTATGTCCAAAACTGATTAAAATAGCTTGCTGTTCCTGATGATGAAAACAAAACCCTTGTTTTAAGCTTAAATAGTACTAAAGGGTTTAATTTAGTTTCATTAAGTGGGACAACTATGTAATTGAATGTGAAATTTCAGTAATGTACAATGCCCTCCATAATGTTTGGGACAAAGACCCATCATTTATTTATTTGCCTCTGTACTCTTTTGGTATGCTAGCCTTTATAAATCAGAGCATTGAGTATAGAAGCTGGGATGTAATGTTAAAATTGTACAAGGCGTTGGTGAGACCAAATCTGGAGTATGGTGCACAATTTTGGTCGCCCAATTATAGGAAGGATGTCAACAAAATAGAGAGGGTACAGAGGAGATTTACTAGAATGTTGCCTGGGTTTCAACAGCTAAGTTACAGAGATAGGTTGAATAAGTTAGGTCTTTATTCTCTGGAGCGCAGAAGGTTAAGGGGGGACTTGATAGAGGTCTTTAAAATGATGAGAGGGATAGACAGAGTTAATGTGGACAAGCTTTTCCCTTTGAGAATAGGGAAGATTCAAACAAGAGGACATGACTTTAGAATTAAGGGACAGGGGTTTAGGGGTAACATGAGGGGGAACTTCTTTACTCAGAGAGTGGTAGCGGTGTGGAATGAGCTTCCAGTGGAAGTGGTGGCGGCAGGTTCATTGGTATCATTTAAAAATAAATTGGATAGGCATATGGATGAGAAGGGTATGGAGGGTTATGGTATGAGTGCAGGCAGGTGGGACTAAGGGAAAAAAGTTGTTCGGCACGGACTTGAAGGGCCGAGATGGCCTGTTTCCGTGCTGTAATTGTTATATGGTTATATGGTTACTCCACAATTTGAGATTTGTAATAGAAAAAAATCACATGTGGTTAAAGTGCACATTGTCAGATTTTAATAAAGGCCATTTTAATAAATTTTGGTTTCATCATATAGAAATTACATCAGTGTTTATACATAGTCCCCCCATTTCAGGGCACCATAATGTTTGGACATAGCAATGTCATGTGAATGAAATAGTCATGTTTTGTATTTTGTTGCATATCCTTTGCAAGCAATGACAGCTGGAAGTCTGAGATTCATGGACATCAACAGTTGCTGGATGTCTTCTCTGGTGATGCTCTTCCAGGCCTGTATTGCAGCCACCTTTAACTTATGGGGGCTAGTCCCCTTCAGTTTTTTCTTCAGCATATAAAAGGCATGCTCAATTGGGTTTGGATCGGGTGATTGACTTACCCCTCAAGAATTTATAATTTTTTCACTTTGAAAAACTCTTTTGTTGCTTTAGCAGTATGTTTGGGATCATTGTCTTGCTGTGGAATGAACTGCCGGCCAATGAGTTTTGAGGCATTTGTTTGAACTTGAGCAAATAGGATGTGTCTATACACTTCAGAATTCATTATGCTACTACCATCAGCAGACATTTTTAACCAGTCCCTGCAAACATGTACTGTCCCTGCCTGCTTCAAAGTCTCCACTATTGTCACTGTACCCAAAAAGGCAAAGATTACTTGTCTTAATGACTACAGGCCTCTTGTACTGACCTCTGTAATCATGAAGACACTCGAAAGGCTTGTGCTGGCCAAACTGAAAAATATCACAAACTCCTTGCTGGACCCTCTGCCATTTGCATATCGGGCCAATAGATCTGTGGATGATACAGTCAACCTGAGCCTGCACCTCATCCTACAGCACTTAGACCGCCAGGGGACCTATGCAAGGATCCTGTTTTGTTGTTTTTAGCTCTGCATTCAACACCATTGTGCCAGAGCTACTACATTTCAAACTTTCCGAGTTGACTGTGCCTGAACCCCTCTGTCAGTGGATCACCAACTTCCTGACAGACAGGAAGCAGCATGTGAGGCTGGGAAAGTACATCTCGGACCTGCAAACACTCAGCATAGGAGCACCACAAGGCTGTGTGCTCTCTCCTCCCCTCTACTCTCTCTACACCAACGACTGCACCTCCACAGACACCTCTGTCAAGCTTCTCAAGTTTGTGGACGACACAACCCTGATTGGACTGATCCAGGATGGGGAGGAATCTGCCTACAGACAGGAAGTGTCACAGCTGGCGTCCTGCTGTCGTAGCAACAGCCTAGAGCTCAATGTGCTTAAGACAGTGGAATTGATTGTAGACTTTAGGAGAGCTCCTCCTCCCTTCACCCCCCTCACCATCAACAACACCACAGTCACATCTGTTGAGTCTTTTAGGTTCCTGGGAACCATCATCTCCAAGGACCTTAAGTCGGGGGCTACCATTGACTCCACAGTCAAAGGCACAGCAGAGGATATACTTCCTGCGGCACAATCTGCCACAGGCAATGATGGTCCAATTCTACACGGCCATCGTAAAGTCTGTTCTCACCTTCTCCATCATGGTTTGGTTTGGCTCAGCCACCAAGCACAACACCTGGAGCCTGCAGCGAATCGTCCGATCAGCAGAGAAGATTATTGGCTGCACCTTCCCTCCATTGATGAACTGTACACTGCAAGGGCCAGGAAGTGAGAGGGCAAGATCATCTCTGACCCCTCTCACCCTGGCCACAAACTCTTTGAATCACTTCCCTCTGGAAGGCAACTCCGGACTGTCAAAGCTGCCACAGCCAGACATAAAAACAGTTTTTATCCACGAGTAGTTGCTCTAGTCAACAGCTACAAATCTGTAGCCTCCCTTTGATCGGGTATTTTGTTGGTTCACATGCTTGATCAATGGTGTGTTATCATTAATCTTTTATTATTATTAATGTTTAGTGTTTTCGGAGTCTTTCGTAAGTGCCACTTGTCATGACAAAATGTCATGTTGTTACTTGTGGGCGGAGCACCAAGGCAAATTCCTTGTATGTGAATACTTGGCCAATAAACCTACTTACTTGTATCATCAATGAAGGTAAGTGAGCCAGTTATTTCAGCAGCCATGCATGCCTGGGCCATAACACCCCCACCTCCGTGTTTCACAGATGAGGTGGTATGCTTTGGATCTTGGGCAGTTCCTTCACTCCTCCATACTAGTAAGATTAAACAAGAACTTACCAGTTTGAAGTTTGATCTTTATTTTATGAGGAGCTGCGATGAGGGATTTCGTGAAGACCCCGCCAGCACGCATGCGCGACATTCTTCAAAGCAGCGGTGTGGAATCACAGATCACAAGACTAAAGATAGTAAGATTAAAACTTGACTACACCAGTTGAACTTATGATAGAGGGCTGGGAGTGGAGGGCACGAAATCCCTCATCGCAACTCCTCATAAAATAAAAATAAAACTTCAAACTGGTAAGTTCTTGTTTAATATTACTATTTTACTTCGGAGTCATGTGAGTGACTTTGTGAAGATTTCAAAGCTCTGTGATTTCACGCCCTGGACCACGTCCATGCTGTCACACTGCCGCAATACTGATGGAGGAAGTTTGTTAATACATTTCAGACTGGACAGGCTGAAAAGTAAATGAATGTTTATTAACACAAATAATAAAACCCCTAACTCGGGGACAAATTAAATTACGGAGCAGCTCTCAGCACAGCTTCCGCAAACGTTGCGGGGGTGGCCACCGGCTTATTGTAGAACCTCTGAAAAGTGGTTTCACTGGCCCATCCCGCGTTAGCGAAGACATGATCCATGGGCACCTCCATGGTCCTCGCCGCTGATGTGGATGCAGCCCTGGTAGAATGAGATTTTAAAATGTTAGTATCTATACCTGCTGCATCCAACTCCTCCCTGAGCCACCTGGCGATAGTCGACAGTCACCCGGTGATGTGGTTTCTTGTGGCTGATGAGTCGCCCCTGCTCCATCTTCCTAATGGTACTTGTATTCTTGATATACCGAAGATGGGTGACTATGCAGAGGGTGGCGTCAGTGGGATACACACTCGGAATTCCAGCTGCAGCCCTGTAGATCCTGGTCTATGCTGCTTAAGTAACTCTTCGACAAAGAAGGTTACTTTTTGAGGGGCAGAGACCATCCTGTTGAGAAGCAGTTTCTGTAAGGTCTGCACCCGCTGTGTCGTTGTTAGTGCCATCAACATTACCACTTTGAGGGTGAGCCTGCCATAGGAGACCAGCTTCTCAGTAGGGTCAATACCACCCCTACATCCCATGTGATGTTATATCTGGGTCATGGAGGGTTGGTATTAAACACTCCCCTCATGAATTTAGACACCAGCTGGTTTGACCCCACAGCTATGTTGAGGTATGAGGACAGCGCGCTCCTTGCACTATTGATGGCACTGTAGCTGAGACCCTCATCGTAATGAAGGCCCGCCAGGAATTCCAGGACATCAGGAATCGTAGCAGAGTTCTATGTCGTGTTAGTCCGTGTGCAGTATGATTCCCATTTCCAGACCTGGGTGAGATACTGCTTCCTTGTAGATACTCTGCACGATGCTGTGATTAGATCCATAGCCCTCGGTAAAATCCCAGACTCCAGAAGTGGTCTCCTTAGAACCTGCAAGCCAACAGGTTTAAGTGACCATGACACGGATGAATTTCCCCAGTAATGGGGTTAGTAACCAAATTAGGGCTTTTCGAAATTTGCACCCATGGAATGTTTACCATCTGGAGGACCACCGGGTACCATGGTTGAATAGGCCAGTCGGGTATGATCAGTATACCTGAAGCAGCATCCAACTTGATTTTCTGCAATACCCGACTGATGAGGCAGAATGGGGGAAATGCGTTGCAGAACCATTTCCCCCAATGGAGAGAAAATGCATCTATTGCTAATGCCTCAGGGTCTGGTTCCCAAGACACATATGTTGGTATCTGATGGTTCAACCTAGACGCAAAAAGGTCAATATCTGGTGTACCGAACTTAGCTATTATTTCAGTAAATATTTGCGGATTCAATTTCCACTCGATGTTATCATTGAATACTCGTGACCTGTTGTCCGCCACCGTATTAAGCTTCCCTGGAAGATAGGTTGCTGATGTCCAAATATTCCTTTCAATACACCAGAGCCAAATTGTGTTGACTAACTCATCACAAGATACTGACCTGATACCACCCATATGATTTATGTAGGCTACCTCCGTGGTATTATCTATTTGAAGATGGACATGTATATGATGTAAGTTTGTGCAATATGCCCATAGCCCATGGAAAACACCTAGCATCTCCAAATAGTTTATCCCTTGTGACTATAGAAGAGTAAACTCATGAGCATCCCATCTGCCACCACAACTAGACACTGTGTCAGTCACTCCCCAACCTTGGGCGCTTGCGACGGTTTGTAACACGACTGATGGGTTGGAGACAATGATGGGTTTATAACAGTCACTAATATTGTTAGTCCACCATCTTAGCTCAATTTTTGCCTTGATCGGCAGCTGCATTTGATTTTAATGCTGAAATTTTTGCTCTTTGTAAATTTTGATAATGTAATGGTCCAAATTGTGCAGCTGGAAATGCATCTACAAGTTTCCCAATTACCTTAGCAGCATGTCTAATAGTCAGCACCCTAGCGCAAGCAAGGCTGTTGCATGTTTCTTGAATATCAGCTACTTTACCAGCTGGGATAGTGACAATCATCTGATTGGTGTTAATAGTGAATCCCAAATAATCCATGACCTGTAATGGATTGAATTTAGATTTGGCTGGATGGATGACAAACCCTAACTTCTCAAATAATGATATGGTAGCTGCAACTGCCAGCTGAGCCAATTCTAAAGTTTTCCCCACTATTAATATATCGTCCAAATATGCCATGACGATATGATTTTGTTTCCTGAGGCATGCCAGAATAGGTTTAATAATTTTTGTAAACAGCCTAGGCGCTGCTGTAGTCCCATTGGGTAAAGCTCTGTATTGCCACAATTGATCCTTCCAGACAAATTTCAAGAATTTCCTGTGATGTTCTATGATAGGGACTGTATAGTATGCATCTTTCAAATCAATGCAGGCAATAAAGCACCCTCGGCTAACTAATTGTTTAGCCGTCTCAAACGTCTCCATTTTTAAATGGGTATATTGTACAAAAGTATTCAAATGGGTTAGGTCAATGATAATATGACATCCACCATCGTTTTTAGCTCTTGTAAAGATGTTGGACACAAACTCTAATGGTTCATGTGTCGTTTTCTCTATCACCCCTTTAGCTTCTAATCTTAAAATTTCTGCATGTCCTGCCTCCATCTCTTTTTGAGAGAGCGTAAACTTGCGATGAGGTACATGCTGCGTAGGGGGAATTTTATCCTTAATAAACTCTATTACATAACCATGAATACTTTGTAGAATAAAAGGGTCTGAAGTTACCGCTCCCCATGCACCCCACAACTCCCGCATCCGTCCTCCAACCTGTGAAGTTACAACTGCTACTTTCTGGAAAGAACCAAACCCCCTTACCTCCATGGTTAACGCCGGGGTCTGGGATGTTGGGGCTTTTGTGGTCTTTGTGCTGTCGTGTAAGTCTGTTGCCGCATCTTCCATGCGGGCTTCGGAGGGCCCTGCCCTAAAAAAGACTGTTGCTGTTGGGGAGCCGGAGGTCGATATGTTCGTGGCGGATAGGTTCTCTGATATCTATCCGGCTGCCCCATCGGCTTAGAGGGGGGGGATAAGGCTGCTGCCTTTGGTAAGGCTGGCCTCTTGAAGACGAAGGCGACTTCATGAGCCCCACTGTTTTGGCTTCTTCGTCTAAATCTTTGACCTGCTTCGGCAGGTCCTCCCCAAACAGCTGTCTTGGTGGTGGTGTGGTGGAGGTGCGACACAACCCAGCAAACTTTGGGTTGAGGTTGGGCCAAATGGAGCTTTTGCGGAAGCAATTGATTTCGAATTGCGTATTGCACAGGAGGGCTAGTGCATCCTGTTGTTCTTCAGACATATCCGCTCCATCAAGGGTCCTAGCGAACGCCGTGATACCCGATGTTAGTAGCTTCAGGATCCTCTGAAGCTTACCCTCCCGTGTCCTGGTGTTGTTACTGATGTTCCCCCAGATCGGCAAATTGACTTTGGGCACATGAGGGAGATACAATTTGCTGGAGCCTTATACTTTTCCATGGTCTCAGCGACCGCCTGATCTTGGAGCTGGTGAGTCGTTAAAAAGTTAATACTTGCCGCAAGTTTGGGATGCAGAGGTTCCCCTGCACTCGTTGGCTTCCCAAACTTAGCGACTGCCTCCAGCATTTCTTCGGAATCTGGAGCAGCGGGCTCGTCTCCTGCCGCTACGTCTTCAAAATCACCCATATGTTGACTTTGTCTGCTGGTAACAGACGACAGTGAAATCGAAAGCGACGGCCTGATCTGGCTCCCAGACCTTAGAGACTCCCGTTCTTGCCGTTCCAGATCCCGTTGGTACAACACCTCCACCATCTGCTCCATTCTGGCCATGCGACCGCCGCTGCACACGGACAACAGGCCGATTTCCCCAGGCTCTCCAGAGACACTGGGGCTTCTACCAGTAGGTCGCACCTCCACGAAGTGCACTGGTAGGTCGTCGTCAGCAGCCGCTCCTGCGGGGCTGTACGACTCCTGCACGGACATACCGCCAGTCCGCCGTCGTTTGGACCTAAGCGGCACCTCTGCCTGGTGGGAAGGCAGAGGGAATAAATCTGTACCGGTCCCCATTACCGGCTCCGCTGTCCATGCAGGCTTGCTGTCACCCTTAACCACACGGGTCCGTGACGGCGCATAGCCGGCTTTACCCATCGCAACGGGGGTGCCTAGCCGAAAACTGCGCTCCAGCAGCCTGTTCCGGTGGAATGCCAGTATTTCCTGCTCCTGCAGGGTATCCCGACGCTCCAGCAGTACTGCCGCCGGCCTGCAATCTAGCAGGTTTCCCCTGCGGCTTGTCGACGCCCACCGCAGCAGCGGGGCTCGACTTCAGCACGGCTCTTCCCTGGGTCTGCCCTCTAGGGACCTGTGAAATGGAAGAGGCACTCGCCGACATGCGAGGCACATTAGTGTGTACCTTTTTCCCACCAGCCCTAACTTTGGGCGATGGTGGGATGAAGTCCGGGTCTCCACTGCCCTGCTCCTGTGCGGAATCCCATCCAACTTGAAATGGAGGCGAGTCGGTCCCTGCCGACTCCATAGGGCTCACTGACTTCTGCATCTTTTTCCCCGGCCGTAACACGGGTGCGGCCGGTGTTTCGGGCAGCTCCGAGGATGTTGGCCGCTTTTGGAAAGCTTTCCTTTCCCCTCCATCATCCTGTAATATCAAATATTGCAGAGAACCAGCTCAAGGTTAGTCAACTTACCTTCAGCCGTCGTTTTGAAGGAGCTGTTGGGGAAGCGCACTCCCCCCCCCCCCCCCCCCCCCCCCCCCAGCATGCCGTCAGCAAATGCGAGCGACGATATGTCGGGCATGCGTGCTGGCGGGGTCTTCACGAAGTCACTCGAAGTAAAATTTGCTCTTGCCATCACTCTAACATAAGTTAATCTTCGTCTCATCTGTCCACAAGACCTTTTTCCAGAATGGTGGTTGCTCTTTTAAGTACTTCTTGGCAAACTGTAACCTGGCCATCCTATTTTTGCAGCTAATCAGAGGTATGTATCTTGCAGTGTAACCTCTGAATTTCAATGACAGTGGTCATTGACAAATCCGCATCTGACTCCTGAAGAGTGTTTCTGATCTGTCAGACAGGTGTTTGGGGATTTTTCTTTATTGTAGAGAGAATTCTGTCACTAGCTGTGGAGGTCTTCCTTGCCTGCCAGTCCCTGTGTGATTAGTAAGCTTACCAATGCTCTCTTTCTTCGTAATAATGTTCCAAACAGTTGATTTTGGTAAGCCTTCGGTTTGGCTGATGTCTCTAACAGTTTTATTCGTGTTTCTCAGTTTCACAATTGGTTCTTTGACTTTCATTGGCACAACTTTGGTCCTCGTGTTGATAAACAGCAATAAAAGTTTCCGAAGGTGATGGAAAGACTGGAGTAAAGACTAGGTGCTGAGAGCTCACTTTTACCTGTATTAAGGAGGCAATTAAACACACCTGAGTAATTACAATGCTTGTGAAACCATGTGTCCCAATTATTATGGTGCCCTGAAATGGGGGGGGCTGTGTATAAACACAGCTGTAATTTCTACATAATGAAACCAAAATGTATAAAAATGGCCTTTAATAAAATCTGACAATGTGCACTTTAACCACATGTGATTTTTTCTATTACAAATCTCAAATGGTTGAGTACAGAGGCAAATAAATAAATGATGGGTCTTTGTCCCAAACATTATGGAGGGCATTGTACATGATACAAAGGATCAGTTTTCAAACTTCAGTATGGGAGCCAGAGCACCTATGTGTTTTAATAATTATGCAGTGAAACAAAAAGACATAAAATATAAAGTCCTGTGCAAGTGCTTTCACAGCAATTGTGGATCCCTACATGAGATCTCAGTTTAAGAGCCATGACATGGAGAATTGAAGCTTCTGCGAAGTAATCAGTAGTTATTTACAGCCGTTGATAGCTTTAACTCTGAGGCACTGTAAGATAATTAAGTAGCTTAAATGATTACAGTAAGTATTAATAATGCAAATGTACTATTAACTGCTAATATAGTGCAAAATATTTTGGGTTCAAATGTAAAATAAAAATGCCTGAACCAAATGGTACTAAATTCCAGTCTGGAATGTTTTGAATATATATGATGGTGAATTCATATTTTGGCAGGGACTGGAACATTTTTTCAATTTTTGCACAAAAATCGAACCCTGTTCGCAAACTGACTATTCGTCTAGTCAAGATGTTTTAAACTACCCGTTGATCATTTGACAGGCAAAATCTAGTTTGAGGTATCGTAGGAATCCTTATAACCCTGATTTCCCCTCTTAATTCCAAATATAATAAGAGTTTTAAGGTCTTGGATTATCCATAACATTCTGCATAGTTTTCAGTGCATCAGAAACATTTTTATGCTGATACCATTTTATTTGTCTTCCAGTACTTCATGTAACTGCATTTGTTCCTCCCCCACATGTTGGTACAAATTGTAAATCTGCAATTTCCAAACTAGTAGATGCATGAATGAAATGCAAATTTCTCATGCAGAAACAAAACCTGATGTAATTCATTTTATATTTGCTGGAATCTGAACCAATAATGGCCATTTGGTATTGTAATATTTACTGACCTATGCTTAATCTCTTTAAACTTCTTGTATATCAATCCCTTTGCCCTTTGCCCCACCACTGACAATGATAAAGGCAATGTTTACACAGCACCTAGCTCTCTGAGATAAAAACCAGAATTCACTTTTGGGCAGTTAATTAACATTTGCATTATTAATACTTACTGCATTAATTTAGCTCAGTTAATTTTGCACAAGTGAATAACGTTTGTGAATCTTATTTTAAAAAATATGACTATTTACGAAGTATAATGTAGGAAACAATCTTATTATGTGGACCAATAGTTTTAAGACTGAGAAGCTGCAGCATACAATTTTCTTTCATTAAACCTCTAAAGGAAAATTGTGAATTGCAAAGTAAACCATTAATTTGGTGGATCATCGACCAGGTCTTGACACTGGAATCACAACAGAAGAGTTATTGTATGAAAGAGAAATGACCTTGCCCTGTAGCCAAAATAGCTATGAACAATTACTTTTAAGATTCATGAGGTGTTTATTTTCTTGGCTTCCTATATTTCATATTGTTAAAGTTACTCTTGCAATGTTCCATTTCTTCAATTGTTTAGCACCATCTTGCAATTGAACTGCTGCACAACTCCAGTGAGCCAAAGTTACATCCTGATCTTCGGGTTTGAGATTGCACCCTCTTCCTGTGACCACGTGAATTTTCTTCAGGCACTCTGGTTGTTCCCATATCCTAAGGTTGCTGGTTGGTAGGTTAATTGGGGAATAAAAATTGCCTTCAATTGTAGGTAGATTGTAAGAGAATCATGGTGAGATGGTTGAACAGATAATGGGTTACAGGGAAATAAGTGGGAGAATGGGACCAGTGTGAATTGAATTCACTCGTTCTCCCAGTGATTTTGTTTATCACCTCTCAGTATCTAGTGTCTTCCAGTAACTACAAACGTGGATTGGTAGGTTAATAGGCCATTATAAATTTCCTACTGGCAATAAATAAAACATCTTTTAACGGTTTTGGTGCAATTATCAAAAATTCCATTTGACAGAAGATCATGAAAAATGAATACAGTAACAGGATTGAAGTGGCAGCCAAAATCTCGAGGTGGTAGAACTTATGTAAGCAAAAATGCAAATTTCAATTGGAAATAATTGTTAATACTTTAAGAAAAAAATAATTGGATTGACTCCACAGTTTTTATCTTTGGTGGTATGAAGAATCCAGTCTTGTTTTGAAGAATAAAGATGTTTTGCAAAATGCTTCTTTTGTCCTTGATCAAATATTTGGAATCCATTTGTAATAATGTAAATGGTAAAATATAACTCTTCAGACTGTATCAATGTTACAATTTGAGATTTACCATTGTGGTACAGTTTATGCACAATTCACAAGTTTTATTGTAAATACAACTGATTTTCCATTTTCTACTGATGGCTTAATTTGTGATATAGAGAAGCTTTGTTTCACCCTCTTCATTTGAAAATCCCTTTGTTTTGCTTTGTTAATATTTCATTTAGTTGGCTACATAATCGCATAATGATTTTATGCTTTTGATTTGAATAAAATTAGTATAATTCACTAAAATGTCTTTAATTTACTGAATAGTATTTCAAAGGTTTCAAAGAATGCACTGTTAATATTTTGCTAAAAATGATCAGAAGGTTCACTAAGATGATCCCCAAAGCATTACATAAAAACCATAAAAGATATATACAGCAGGCCATGATTTGTTTTTCTCCACCAGGGTTAGTTAAGGAAATTTAAACCTCAATGCACAAAAATAAATACTACTGACTATATATTACCAACATATATGGGGAAATGTATAAAACAAATGCAATGATCCTGGGAATGGGGAGGTTGTCCAAATGAGGAAAGGTGGGACTAATAGCTGGGACTCTACAAACTGGAGTTTAGAGAAAAAGAAAGCAATTTAATTGAAACACCTAAGGTTCTGAGACGAGGTTCATTTGGAGTTGAGAGCCAGAGGGTGTGATCTCGAAATGAAATACTCTTTGAAGATTCAGATACTTTTTCTGAGGACTGACAATCTTTGGAATTCCTTGCCATGTGCAGTGAAGATTGGGATAGATTTTTAACCAGCAACAGAATCCTGAGGTATGGGGTTGATGCAGGAAACTGGAAGCACAGAAAATGGAAAAGAAACGTCGCAATGACCATGAACCCATTGAAAGACGGAGGCGGAGCATAACGTGGTAGCATTGTTACAAAACCTACCATCAGCAGCGCTCCAGATCTGCCACTGCCTGTGCGTGTGATTCCGGAGGCTGGGTCGGTGGGGGGCGCGATTCCGGAGGCTGGGGGACGGGATTAAAATTCAGGTTTGTATTGGTTGTCGGAGAGGTATTTGCTCGGACTTACAAGTAGATAAAGAAAATTCGATCTGCCTTCCGTTCCCATTTATTTAAAAAAAGTTTTAAAGTTGCTGGTCGATTGCTTCGCTGGATTGAAGTTAAACGCGACTACTAATGCCTTCAACATAACGGATCACAATTAACGTCAAGGACTTTCACAACAGGACAAAACAAAAGTTATATCATTTATTTAACATCTTAACCTTGCTTTTTGGTGTGGTTTCATTTTAATCTAATGATTCAAAATATGAGCCGCGATATCAGCCGTGTCTTGCCTGCCAATATCGCGGAGCATATCATGGCCGTGACAAATTCCGATCTATCACAATCCACTCTCAAGATAACCAAATTCTTTTTTTTTTTGCACAATCATGCCATAAGAACATCTAACTCCTCTATTTTGTGTTATTGTCTATTACAAAACATTTGGCTAATCAAAAAAATATTTTTAGCCTTTAGAATGGGATAGATGTTTAGATCTAGTAATTGAATTTAGATGAATTTAATTCATTTGATGACACTGGTGAATATGATTTTTTTTGTTGGGTGTTTACTATTTGTTTTAACATTACAATAATCCTGAAAATATCACATTTTTTAAATTTTCAAGGGAGTCTGGGTGTTTATTACCATTTCCGTCACAACGGTCAATTTTGTAATTATCTACAATTAGGTAACTAACTAATTATATGCTTTAATTTCAGGTAATCCAAGTAAGATGTATCATATTTGTTTCAGAATGCTTCAATCTATAATAACTGAAAATTTCATTCAGGTTTCTTATTTTTTAAGAAAGTTATGGGCTTTTATGTCAATTGACTGTCCTCCATCACAGCTTTTGTGTTAACTTAATGGAAAAGCAATAGGGAACAAGATGCTAATTTCCGAGTATGAAAATTACCACTTTTTTTAATACTGAAGATATGAAAGTGAATTCGGTATCAAATTAAAGTTATTTTTATGCTTTATCTGATGGAATAAATTACAGGCTTGATTTTTTTAATCTCAATGTTGTACATTCCTAAACATGGTATCTATTGAACATAAGATCTGTAATGTTGACTGCTAATCTAGAGGTGTATTAATGTTAATTTAATGTAGTTGACCTAAAATATTAATCGTTGTCAAAATATACTTTTTCATAGATTAATGAAATCCATATTTCATAGTTAGTACTTTGCACGTTCTCCCCGAACCCCCAAGCATTTCTCCAAGAGCAACCAGTTGTACAAATGTACTTGTTTTGCACATGATATTATAAAAGCACTAGGTAGAATATGAGGGGTGGGCATGTATTTTGTTACATGACCATTAATGTGAAAGGAGCTGCAATTTCTCTTTAGTAAAATATTAGACAAAGAGCAAAATTATGAGGCAAAACAGGTGAGACTTAACACGAAAAATCCTCCATTCCAATCCCTGCCATGTACTCTGCTGTAAGGAAGATGGATTAGTATGAGAGACTTATCTACACTTGAACTGGCTCGGTGACTGAAATCTTTAAGTCTCCAATTATACTCAAACTAAATTGTGATCAGGTAAATACTGTAAAAGCTAGATCCACAAACTTAGTGTTTGTTACTCTGCTTGTGGCTAGAGAGTAGAATCTTTGAATTGAATCTTTGAAACCCCGTCCCCCACTTTTCCATCAATGATGGATTGACCCTCGTCCTACGTTAATGCTGTTCTGATCAATAACTTTTCTTGCCCTGCCCGTTCCCCACTCATCTTCCCTATCCTCGAGAGAATATAAGCGAGTTTGGTATTCCAAAAAATGCAAGGAATCATGGGATTTGTCAAAGGTCACTCGCTTTTAAACAAATGTGAACTGGCAGTATAATGTGTAAAAATATATTTAATCTGAGGAATGAGGGTGCCAGATAGTGGGGTGTAAGCGAGAGAGATAGAGAGAGGGGGCAGATGCGAGTAGGAGACAGGAGGGAGCATGCCTCATCTGCAGCCAGGATCGAGCCGCGTCCCCGGTGCCGCAAGTGCTGCCGAGCCGCCACTGGACCGTCCCTGTCCCCCACCCCGTCTCCCACTCGCATCTACCCCCTCTCGCTGTTACACCCCGCTCTCCCACTATTTGGCTCCGGCTCAGTTCTGCCTGTCCCGCATGGTCCAGTCTCCACCCCGTCTCCCACTTGCATCTGCCCCCTCTCTTTCTCTCTCTCTCGCTGTTACCCCCGCTCTCCCACTACCTGGCTCGGCTCTGCCTGTCCTGCCGGGTTGGCCGGCAGCCCTGGACTGGCAGTGCCGGAGACCTGGGCCTGACCCGGTCCACGGACGAAACGCAAGCCTGCAAACAACTCAGCACCACAGTTGCCGAGAATGTTTATAGCGAGTGATCTATGACCTGGGCATACGCAGTCAGAATACCGAACTCGCTTATTGGAATGTCTGTGAATATCAAGGGTAGTGAATGCAGTTAACTGACCAGTTTCCACTGAAGGAAATTGCCTGTAATTCGGGAAATTCTGGTTGTCTTCAGGTAATTTTAGGGAAATTGAATAATTTCGGGAAATTTCCGCATCTGGCCTACGAAGGGTTGTAAACGTAATACATACAGCACTGTCGATTTGGTGCTTCTTCTTCTTCTTTCGTGTGGCATGCACAGCCTAAAGTTGTAGGACAACTTGTTCTATTTGATCTTCCGTTTGTGCCCGTTGAGTTGATTGCATTAGTCAAAACAGGACGGACCACGTGAAGATTGCAATCTTCCACCCTGGTTTGGTGCTCAAAGGCTTAAACAGAGCATTGTCTGTTTAACGCGTGTGAATTTAAACAAAGAGCTGTTGGCTGCAACGCTATGGGTTCTAAATATAGCGCTACCGGCTGCAGCACTATGGGCTTTAAACATAGTGCTGTGGCCACAGCGCTTTGGGTCACAGACTGTTCGGGAAAATTCTCGTATAATAATGAGTCTTTGAAATTCTCTTTCTTGGTGGAAGTTGAGCCTTTGATTATTTTTCAGGCAGTGGTAGAATTCTGGATAAGCCTAGTGGTGAAAAGATACCAGTGGGCCAGGGGATTGCAGTTACATTGGGATTGGCCTTGATTTTACAGAACGGTGGGTGGGCTCAAGGGACCGAGAGGGAGAGGAGGGTGGGAGGGAGACGGAGGGAGAGAGGGAGGGAGTGACGGTGGGAGGGAGAGAGCTGAGACTGAGACGCATGAGAGCAGGTTCAAAAAACAAAGACAACGAAAGCTGTTGCAGGCAACGAACGCTGCCTTGCATAACACTGTACAAGTGAGTAACAGAAGCAGTCAGACACAGTATCGTTACAGAGATCTGTTTTGCCTTGTTCTTCTTTGTGTTGTTCACGTGTGCCAGCGAAAAAAAGAACACTCGGGAAGCATTTTTGAACATTTCTGGAATTGCCATCATATTCCAGGAAATGTGGGATTCTATTTAAGGATTTTTTTTGAGGTGTGGAAGCACTGTAACGGACTTACAAATCACACCCACCCATATTTAGTTTTTATTTATTTATCTACTTACCTATCCATCAATTTATTTACACATTCATTCATCTATTTAATTATTTATCTGTTTATTCATCTATTCATCCATCGAACTGTTTGCTTGTTTATCTATTTTATCTATTATCTATTTATTTATTTATTTGACTGTCTGTCTATCTATCTACTTTGTCTATCTACACTGTCATCTCTCTCCCCCTATCCCCTTCCTTCTCTCTTCCATTTTCCCCAGCTGGATTCGCACCCATTTCAGTGGCTAGGTTTATGGCAAGGAATAACAAGAGATTATACCTCAACAGGCAGCAGTTTCAGGTTTGTTCTGGAGCTAGATCTTAGCTATCAACCACATCAAAACAGTGCACTCAACAGAAGTGAAAATGACCACAGAGCTACAGCAACTCCTGCTGCAGATCTCTTCATGCCTCACCAGGGGATGTCATTAGAAATAGAAAATGTGATTTTTATGATCAGATTACATCATTGTTCACCGACCTGTCTTGTACATCGTTGGCACCATTCAGAGAACCAGATCCAATTTTCTATTCCATGTCCAATCATTGCACTTCTGAATTTCTGTTAACTTCATGATATTTTTTGCTGCTTTTATCTTAAAATACAATCACTAATGGAGAAGTGAATACAGGAGCTAAAAATAATTTAAAAGGATTTGATCTATTTGATTCTTGGGTTTGATAATTTAGGATTTGTGCCGGTGAAGATTAGTAACACTTCCTATAGCTGAACATCTTGCTCTTCCTTTGAAATGAATTGTTACAATATTTGGTGAGCCTGATTTCTGGTATTTTGCCACTTCTTTCTGTGCACTTCTTGATTTAGGTAATAGTCCACCCTCATTATTACAGACCTCTTTATAATGGATTTTGCTTACAATTGATGGAGTGACCGCTAGGCGGCGGCAATGGGCAGAGACAACTCCACTAATTTTTAAAGAATTACGTGCACTGTTTCACTGTTTATATGAACCTCTTTCTAAATACAATTTATACGTGAAATACTGCAAGAAGTTGGCTTTAATGTCATACTTTCAGTATCTATTTAGATACTGAATCAGCATCTGCAGTTCCTTGCATCTCCACTTTCATTCCAGAGGCTTGGAAGCTTGTTGCGCATAATCGGCAACACCCCCCCCCCCCCATATGTTCATGATTTATCTTTGTGGTAGAGTAATGGCAATTGTGCAATGACAAAACTAAGGTGCAATTTACATTCTTGTTCTTTAGAAACCATCCACGTAGCAACAGATCACAGTTTCTGATTGAACCTACAGCCAACACCTGCAAAACAGTACTTAAATTGCTATCACAGGTAAGTGAACATAATAAATCAGAAAAAAAATGTACTGAAATATGTATGTCCTTGCATATTACTTGGGTTTTAAGTGATATAACAAATGTATTTTAACAATAAATATATTGTGAAACACATCCTGGTAGTCTCAAAGTTTGTCAAAGGCAGTTTTTCAAAGGATGAGCAATCTATCCAAATGTTATATTTTGTAACATCAGAAGATAGTTCAATACTTGATATTGTTCTCTCTCTCTCTCTAGTTGCCCAAAATATTGTATTTATTTTTGGATATTTGTTGTTTGGCTTATTATTTGTGTTGGTCTGTTGAATTATTCAACACAGTACTTGCCTGCACCAAGTTTAATTATTTGCCATTTCTGTTTGCAGACCAGCCACGTTAGAAGTACCATGCATCCAAGTGTAGTCCGAACAAAGTATATCTGAAGAGCAATATAATTAAAAATGTAATTGTTGGGCTGAATAAACTTGTATATTTTCCAAATTCCAAGAAGAGAAAATTGACATTTATATTTTAACACTTATTACAGTCAAAAATATGGATCTTGTATTTAATTTGCCCTGACAATAATGTTCTGTTGTGCTAAATGAGCTACAGTGCCCTCCACAATGTTTAGGATAAAGACCCATCATTTATCTATTTGCCTCGTAATTTGTAATAGAAAAAATCACATGTGGTTAAAGTGCACATTGTCAGATTTTAATAAAGGCCATTTTAATACATTTTGGTTTCACCATGTAGAAATTACAGCAGTGTTTATAAATAATCTCCCCCATTTCAGGGAACCAAAATGTTTGGGACACATCACTTCATAGGTGTTTGTAATTGTTCAGGTGTGTTTAAATGCCTCCAGAATGCAGGTATAAGAGAGCTCTCAGCATCTTACTAAGCACAAAGTGACTGGCAGGCCAAGGAAGACCTTCTCAGCTGATGACAGAAGAATTATTTGTATAATATAGAAAAATTCCCAAACACTCTTCAGGAGTCAGGTGTGGATTTGTCAATGACCACTGTCCGCAGAAAACTTCATGAACAGAAATACAGAGGCTACACTGCAAGATGCAAACCACTGGTTAGCTGCAAAAATAGGATAGCCAGGTTACAGTTTGCCAAGTACTTAAAAGAGCAACCACAGTTCTGCAAAAAGGTCTTGTGGACAGATGAGACGAAGATTAACTTGTATCAAAGTGATGGCAAGAGCAAAGTATGGAGTAGAGAAGGAACTGCCCAAGATCCAAAGCATACCACCTCATCTATGAAACACAGTGGTGGGGGTGTTATGGCCTGGGCATGTACGGCTGCTGAAGGTACCAGCTCACTTATCTACATTGATGATACAACTGCTGATGGTAGTAGCATAATTAATTCTGAAGTGTACAGATGCATCCATTCTGCTCAAGTTCAAGCAAATGCCTCAAAGCTCATTGGACAACGGTTTATTCTACAGCAAGACAATGATCCAATCTGAACCCAATTGAGCATGCCTTTTATATGCTGAAGAGAAAACTGAAGGGGACTAGACCCCAAAACAAGCATAAGCTAAAGTTGGCTGCAATACAGGCCTGGCAGAGCATCACCAGAGAAGACACTCAGCAACTGGTGATGTCCATGAATTGCAGACTTCAAGCAGTCAATGCATGCAAAGAATATGCAACACAATACTAAACATGACTACTTTCATTTACATGACATTGCCGTGTCCCAAACATTATGGTGCCCTGAAATTTGGGGGGGGGGGGGGGGGAAGGGAGGAGAGACTATGTATAAACACAGCTGTAATGCCTACATTGTGGAAAACAAAATGTATAAAAATGGCCTTTATTAAAATCTAACAATGTGCACTTCAAGCATAGTGTTTCTTTTCTATTACAAATCACAAATTGTGGAGTACAGAGGCAAATAAATAAATTATGGGTCTTTGTCCCAAACATTATGGAAGGCATTGTACATTAATCTTTTACTGTCTTTCAGTAGGATATAAGTGAAATAATAGACAGTGCAGATTAACAACAACAAAAATAAAATGTAAAAATCAAGTAGTTGATTTTGTCTGGAAATAGTTTTTGCGTTTTCCTTCCATCTGGGTTATTAATGCATTTGTCACCGTTTGAGACAGTGCCAACAAGTATGTGTCACCTGGGCAATCTTGATCTATACCCTTTCACAAACATTTCCTCGGTTCTTTCGAACTGCTGCAACATTAAACAACATTTTTTTTTGTCTGATGGTCATCAGTTTGACATTTTAACTCTGCTTCTCTCCCCACAAATCTGACTTCAGCATCACCGAGATATTCTGTTTTTATCTCTGATTTGCTGCATGGGTAGTTTTTAATGTTTAATCACTTTTCCACAATCTAAGGGTGGTTTATTCTGGTTATTAGTTAAGATAAAATGGTCATACTGTTTGGTCATAAAATGTATATTACATTTTAGGGCAAACGTGGAGTTCAATCAAATAATAGGTTTCAAAAAGGAAAGTTTAAACTGCTACACATGGCTCCTGAGTGCAAGTGTCCGCATATATGCTTCATACCTTGCCATACACGTGTCATAGCAGGAAGCTGAATATTTATCTTCTGGTTTCTGCCATCAGTTACAGTTGACCAATTATTTCTGATTAGATGATGGGAGAATAGAAAATCGTTATGGTATAGGAGGGTTCATTCGGACCATTGGTTCCTCATGGAATAATCTCATTGATCCCGTTCCCTAGTCTGTTCCTCATAATTCTGCACATTATTTTCCTCATTCCTATCCAATTACCTTTTGTAAACGCTGATGAAATCTGTTTCCACATCTCTTAACAGCCAAATGTTGTTTGAATATCTAAGCTTCATATTATCTTGTATACCTCTCTCTCTATTTAATCTTGATGTCATTTTCAAATTGTGAAATTTTATCCACGTCATCATGTACAAAATGGCAATGGTCCCAGCTCTATCTCTTGGACTACACCGCTAATCTGGTCTGAAAAAGTATATTGCTGCACTGATATTCACCATCCTCTATCAGTAAAAGTATGGTGCATTTAGCTGGTTTATTACAGAATGGTCCAGAGTCAAAAAATATGTTCAAGAAAATTGTTTGATGAAACAATTAGAAATTAGTTTTTAAAAAAGAGTTTGCCTTGTATACAACTCCCATAACCCTTCTGCTGGTGAAGATTCATGGCAATAGCAAATGTGAGACATTGCTTGTTCCCACTTGTGGCCATGGTAAAAAAATAAAGTCTATTCAATTAATCCAGGTAGCAAATGGTTCTCAAGCAAAAGTGTACTCTCACATTCTCTCTCTGATGGAGACTGCTGGCAACATTGCACATGAGTATCTTCTCACCTCTCACAGTCGCAGTCCAAAGATGATATCCTTTCTAAGAGTGGAAGTTAACTTCCTTTTATAGACATGATCAAATAACTTCCTGTCACATGTCAAATTACCCTTTTTCTAGCTGACTTCCTGAAAATGTATCTATTGACACATTTTAATCCATGGGCCTCAATTTTGCTCTTTAGCTTTTATTTGGGACTTCCCAAAATGCATTTGGAGAATTCATAGAAATATTAAATGCATTCCCTATGCATAATATCTACATTCCCCATCTAATCATTTAATTAAATGTAAACAGAGCGCTGGAGTAGCTCAGCAGGTCAGGCAGCATTTCTGGAGAAAAAGGATAAGTGATATTTACCTTTTTTCTCCAGTGATGCTGCCCGAGTTAATCCAACGCTTTGTGTCTATCTTTGGTATAAACCTGCATCTGCAGTTCTTAGTTTCTATGTTTAACCATTTAATCAGGTTAGAGAGGTGCAATATTGCCTTTAATAAATCCAAGCAATTCTTTTCAGGAACTTAAGTTTCTCAAAGTGCTAGTCATATTTCTCCCTGATTATTGTTTTTTTCAATTGGTGTAAAAATGACCCGCCATTGCTTCATGGCATGAATTTGTACACTGTGTTAAAGAAAGATGCTTGCTATTTTGCACATTTCTGGCACATTCCCTAAAACTAGGTGGGGTAGGAAGATGGAAAGCCTCTCATCCTTCACGCCCACACTCTCTGTAAAGTTGAGTGATACATGAAGGCTGAGCTCATCGACGGTAGACAAAATGCTGGAGTAACTCAACGGGACAGGCAGCATCTCTGGAGAGAAAGAATGGGTGATGTTTCTGGTCAGACCCTTCTTCACATGTCTGTGAGCCCATCATCAGTTTTCCCACTATCTATTATCTCTATTCTCCTCTTGAGATTTCTTGGTGTCTGGCTTCATGTATCGCTCACCTTTACTCAAATTGATCTTATTATTTGTAAACTGGTAATAAGAAGAATATATGTTGCTGCTTAGCTGTTGGTTTTCTACTCTAACTATCACTCTGCCGTCTTTCTATATTTTGAGTTTACTCAATCTCCTTAGAGAGAGTTCTAGCTTACTTTAACCTGAATCTGAAGCATATCTACTCTGCTGTTAACTCGTTTTCTGGTGTGCAGGTTTTTTGAGACTCTCTGTCTACCTTGTACAACTCACTGTCTACCTGTCCAACGCTGTCTACCTTGGTACACATTGCTGTTGAATAGAAAAGCCTGGGGTTCGACCTAGTGATTGACTTTGCTTGACACATGAAGGAGCTGGACACGGACCTTTGTTTCTGGTTAGCAGTATAATGTATTCTCAATTGGAAGAATGATATCGTGTGCAGCCCAGAAGCTAGGGAAAAAAAGGTAAATGAGCGGACCAGCTGCAGAAGTGCTGTGGCTGGCAGCTGGAGATCAGGAAAGGCCTGAGAGCAAAGCTGTCAGCAGCAAGTGAGTTCACCAACTCCTCCCCAAAAACAACTATTTAATGTAACTTGTGTATCAAAAGGATTCTAGTTTAGTTTAGAGATACAGCGTGGAAACGGACCAGTCAGCCCACCGAGTCTGCACCGGCCAGCGATTACCTGTACACTAGTTCTGTCCTACATGCTGGGGACATTTTGCAGAAGTCAATTAACCAACAAACCTGTACTACTTTGGCGTGTGGGAGGAAACCGGAGCACCCGGGGAAAACCCACACGGTCACAGGGAAATGTGCAAACTCCACACAGACAGCATCCATAGTCAGGATCAAGCCCGGGTCTCTGGCACTGGAAGGCTGCAGCTCTACCCCCTGCTGTGCTGCTGTGTAGTTCTGTTTAACATTTGAAGTGTACACTTAATGTACCACCAGGGGGCGCAGCACGATGGCAGCCTCAACCAATAGTCTGTTTTTTTGTCTTTTTTGTTATTTTAGTGTGTTTTAAAATTTTGTGTTTATGTTCTCTGGCTGGATTTATATGGGGGAGGGGGTCGGGGGAAAGTTTTTTTCAATTTCTTACCTTGCCGGAGATGCGATTGTTTTTTGGATCATATCTCCGATCGCTCTGTAGCCTAACATCTTGGAGCTGGCAGCCTTGCTCGGGACTGACTTTTAGACCCATCGTGGGGACGTGGACTTGCCATCTGAGCCGATCCCTTGCTTGCGATTGACGCTCCAACCGCCCCCTGCAGATTTCACTATTGAGGAGCTCGCAGTCTTGGGTGGAGACCGATGTCGGGAAACTCCAATCGAAGCAGAAGGTTCGACCTGCCCCGACCCGAGGTCAGATCGCCCAGCGCGGGGGAGCTGAGATTCCCCCCTGATGCGGGAGCTTGATCGCCCCGACGAACAGGGCCTGAACGCCGCCGGCTACGGAGGCAGGATCGCCCCATCAACGGAAGGCTCAAGGCCCCCAACCACGGGAGAACAAAGAAGGGAAGAGATTGACCTTTTTATCGTCTTCCATCACAGTGAGGAATGTGGAGGAGTCACTGACGGATGTTCATGCTAAAATATATTTTGTGTGTTTTGCTATTTAATGGTATGACTGTATGGCAAATCAAATTTCTCGTATGTTGCAAAACATACTTGGCTAATAACAAATGATTATTATTAAAATTGGTTCACTTTTAAGTATATTCTCTGGAATCATCGCATTGAAATAGGGATTTCTGTTATCTCCCCAAACGGTTCATTATTTTTATTGCAAGTTATTAAAATAATAAATCTATATCCATTGGCCACAATAGAATTTGAGATGCTTCCCAAATTAGGGGCATAAATAAGCCACAATATAACAGATTTGCTGTCATACTAATGAAGTAGTGAACTGCATCTGCAAGGTGAAAGAAACCAGCTTTAATGCAGCCTGTCTTGGCACCATTGGACCTATGAGTAATGATGTCACCATAGGACATGCGCCAAGAGAGCAATGTGTCTGCAAGGAAAAGCAGTAAAATTACAGCTTTCCAGAACCTTCTCTCCTGCAATGCTGCAAAGCCGTATCAACCAATGAAGCTCGGCCTAGAATAGCAAAAGCACAGGTTTTTTTTTTAATGCATTACTCACAATGTGAAATTATAGTAAATTGTTGATTGCATTTATGTTACTGCCTGATATTTTGGAAGCAGCTTCCAGTCCGTCTATGGAACAGAAATTGTTCCTCTTCATGTGTACGTGTTTTTAAAAATAACAAAAAAAAACGTACTTGGATACTTTTTCATAAATGTTGATATGTTTATGATAATCCTATTTTCCTATTATTTCAATACTAGTCAGAATTTTATTATTACTGAATATCAAAACTGTTGCAGGGGTGGCAATGTGTTTGGTGAAACCCCAAGAGGCTTTCTGCATTACTAGCTCCAGAAATTTTAAAGGCATTTATTCTGTCCACCTCTTAGCAGGGGATTTGAGTTGACTTTGAAATAACTTGATCCCAATAGTTGTTTACTTGGAATACAAAATAATATTTTTTGCAGAAAATTGTTGATATGTAACCAATGTTAAGATGTATTCAGTCTGCCTTCCTATATTTATTCCCTATCTTTAAAGGTGGCAAATATTTCTTAAAGGAATGTTGCATCAATGGGACAACTGGGCTGAATATCCTACAAACTGTTAGCATTACATTTCAGTGGAGCATTTAATGCCCATCTCAAACTGCCCTTGAAGACAATGTTAAACTATGCTCTTCAAACGTGTCCAGTTTGTAGTGTAAGTATTCGCACAGTGTGGTTGGGTTGGATTCATTAATAGCAACCTATTGATGATTAATAAATGGCAATATGTTTCCAGGCTATTTTGGCACCTAACTTGAGGTTAACATGCACATGAAAGAGAAAGCTTGCAATGCATATGCTGCCATTATCCTCTCAATGATGGGGCCAGAGGTATTGGAAACCCAGGTGATTTTGCAGTTATGATGTGCAGGAGAGAGAGGGAAAGTTTGGACTGGTGGGAGGGGTGCCAGGCAAGTTGAGTTTCCAATTTTATGACCCTGTCCAGATGCTTGAATATGCTTTGTGTAGCACATCCAAATAGTTGCAACGCTTTCCTTCACAACCCTGACCTCTGCCTTGAACAGAGTGGAAAGGCTTTAGGCTTCAGAGAGACAGCGTAGAAACTGGCCCACCGGGTCCACACCAACCAGCGATCTTGTGCACTGGTACTATCCTACACACTAGGCACAATTTACAGAAGTCAATTAACCTGCAAACCTGTAAGTTTTTGGAATGTATAATAAAGTATCAATCAATCATATGAGGAAGGAAAGTCCACACAGTCACATGGAGAAAGTATAAACTCCATACAGACTGCACCCATCAAGCAGGCGCTGTAAGGCAGTAACTCTACTGCTGTGCCGTCCCCTTTTGGGAGCAAGGAAAATTTTGATTCATGGAAACCTCTTCCTCCACACCCTACTCTAGGTAGATTGGTAGACCATGTATGATGTAATGCTGCTGACTGGGTGATGGTGACATTTTCTCTCTTGCAAGAGATAGTCATTGCCTAAGACTTGTATGGGATGAATATCACCAGGCAGGAATATACCCAAATCTGAATGTTTTCCAGATCTTGATAAATGTGAAAGCAAACCATTTCATGGGGTTTGTGAATGCAGCCAGTCACAGCTGTTCGCAATGAACAACCCACTTATGACCTTATGGTGACTTCTTTGTGATTAGAAACAGATTGTGCAAGTAAACCGGGCAGATTAGTGCATGATTTGGTGATAGTTCAGTGGGTGTAATAGGGTGTTTAGAATTTTTTTTTTAAAGTATTCCAAAACTAGATCATATTCAAAATCAAAATGGACGAGCACATATGAAACTAAAGGACAATGCATAAAATAAAATACATGAATCTGGTGCTAGTGAGAGGAAAACGGTGACAAAATATTAACTACAAAAGAGCATATAAAAAGAAAGCCATTCCAATATTTTATCTTTTTAGAAAATCATTTGCAATGTAGGTCACTCAAACTAACTAGCAGTGAAATTGCAGATGGAAAATAAAGAAATGGTCAGTGCATGTGTAGAGAAGGAATGGGTGACATTTCGAGATGTCCGAAGAAATGGTCTCAACCCGAAATGTGTCCCATTCCTCTATCCAGAGATGCTGCCCGTACTGCTGAGTTACTCCAAAATGTTGTGTCTATCTTCGGTGTAAACCAGCATCTACATTTTCTTCCTATGACATTGTTCTCCTGTTTTCTAGGAATTATTCCATCTAATTGGGAAAAATAGCCATACATTCCATGACTTAAGATGGATGAGTGGGTAAAATGAGAGTTAAGCATTTGTGGGTATTGACCCTTGGCAGTGTACTTGGACCTGTGTGATTCGAGTGACTGAAGTTAACAAATTATCGGAGTAGAATTAGGCCATTTGGCCCATCGAATCCACTCTGCCATGTAATCATGGCTGATCTCTGCCTCCTAATCCCAATTTTCCTGCCTTCCCCCCATAACCCTTGGCACCCATTCTAATCAAGAATTTGTCTATCTCTGCCTTAAAAAAAAATCCACTGACTTGGCCTCGACAGCCCTCTGTGGCAATGAGTTCCACAGATTAACTATCCTCTGATTAAAGAAGTTCCTCCTCGCCTCCTTTCTAAAAAAGCGCCCATTAATTCGAAGGTTATGACCCCTGGTCCTAGACTCTCCCATCAGAGGAAACATCCTTTCAACATCCATTCTATCTATGCTTTTCATTATTTTGCAAGTTTTAAAATGAGGTCCCCCTCAACCTTCTAAACCCCAGCGAGTAGAACCCAGTGCTGTCAAACGCTCATCATATGCCAACCCACTCATTCCTGAAATCATTCTTGTAAACCTCCTCTGGAACCTCTCCGGTCTGATCAGCGTCTTATAGAGCCTCAGCATAAGGCCCATTCTTTGGAAAGTGAACCAAAACGTCACACATGTTACCAGTCATATTTGACCTCTTACCCTAAACGGACATTGTCAGCATAACATGTAAAATGTTCACTTGATAAACTGAAAAAAAAAGTCATATATGCAGTACAAAACAATACACATGTAATGCTTTCAGAATTAGAAGGGATGTTTTCCACAATTTCTCATCATTTTGGCCACACAACATGACTAAGAATGGACCATTACATCTCTTGTAATTAAGTTTATGTGGACAATATCAACCTCTCACTACTTCAGTCTGTGGTCCCCACCAGCTTTAAAAGGACATCTATAATACTGGTGCCTAAGAGCAAGGTGACACAGTTGTGTTAATATGGTTATGACACGTAGAACATTCTGGGGATTGCGTTTGTTTTCCTGATCATGTGATCGTGGCTTTATCTGACTCGAGTCGTTCTCAGGGTGAAATGGGCCCTGCCGAGATTGTAAACTTTGAATATAAGTTGAAAATATTCTGGGCAAAAGCACTCAGCAGGTTAGGCAGCCTGCATGGAGCCAGAATATGTTTATGCTTCAGGCTTGGGACCTGTCTGAGGAGAACACGGTGGATTTGGAACTGGGGCAGGGAGAGGGGTCTGGGTGGAGGAGATGTGGAGGAAACAGTTAGTTAATGTTTCAGGTTGGAGAGCCAGCAACGTGATATATTAACTCTCCATCTCTCCCTCTGGGTTCAATCCTGACATCGAGTGCTCTTTGTGTGGCGTTCTCCCTCTGACACCTGTGGATTTCCTCCAGGTGCTCCAATTTCCTCCCATACCCCAAGGTTGTGTGGGTTTGTATGTAAGTTGGCCTCTGTAAAATTGTCCCTAGTGTGTCGGGAGAGGCTGACAAAGTGGAATAACATAGAACTAGTGTGAACGGGCGCACAATGGTTGGCATGGACTTGGAGGGTGAAGGGCTAGTTTCCATCCGTAAACTAAACTGAACATCACGTCCATAAGTTTGAAGATTGGTTTGAACATGGAGGAGGCTGGACTGTGCACGGAGGTACTAAATTGGAATGAAGGCAAACTAAACTGGTACCGTATGAACTATTGTTATAATTGCTATTAGATAACTCCACAATTGACATGTGGGAGTCATTTAAAGACCAGTTGATGGAAGTTCTGAACTCCTATATTCCAGTGAGCAGGAGTGATGAGGATACCAAAGTAAGGGAATCTTGGATGACCAAAGAGGTTGCAAAAATAAAAAGAAAGTGGGTGTAAGGTTTAAGAGGATGGCATCACACAGGAAAATAAAGAAAGAAAAGAGGCAAAAAGAAGGGCCAATAGGTGCCACAAAATAGCTTTGGTGAGCAGGATTAAAGAAAAGAATCTCCAAACCCCCATTTTCCTTTTATTCCTCTCTTTCTTATCACCTCTCTCCCTTACTACCCATATCCCTCTCCCTGACTTCAAATTTCACTCTATTTATTTTACACAATTTTGTCTCCTTTTCACCTCCAGTTTTTGTCACAAACTCCATCCATCTGCCAGTCAACACCTCCTTCCCACACCTTGCCTGTATCCACCTATCACATGCCAGCCTTTGTTCTGCCTCCACATCTTTCCAACGTTCTTCCCCTTATCCAAATCAATGTGAAGGCTTCCGACCCAAACCATTCCCCCCTCATGCTGCTTGACTTGCGGGTTACTCGAGCAAGTTTTCCAGCATTTGCAGTTTCTTGTGTCAACAATTTTCTTTAAATAGGTTTGATTAAACAGTACACTTGTGATTCTTGGCTGAGAAATCTTGGAACCATTTGATTCAGTCAGCATGGGTTTATTTCTCATTGAAATGTATAGAAAATAAAAAGATTTGTGAATGGTGAATTTATTTCTGTAATCCTATTATTTGTGAGCCATATTATATTAATCTGCTTGAATGAACATCCCTACCCTTGTTCCAAAGAAAATCTAAACAACAATTTGCTAAGAGAAAGAGACTAGTTAGAACAAATGTTGGTCCCTTGCAGTCAGAAGCAGGTGAATTGATCATGGGGAACAAGGACATGGCAGACCAATTGAATAACTACTTTGGTTGTGTCTTCACTAAGGAAGACATAAATAATCTGCCGGAAATAGCAGGGGACCGGAGGTCAAATAAGATGGCGGAACTGAGTGAAATCCAGGTTAGCCGGGAAGTGGTGTTGGGTAAATTGAACGGATTAAAGGCCGATAAATCCCCAGGGCCAGATGGTCTGCATCCCAGAGTGCTCAAGGAGGTAGCCACGGAAATAGTGGATGCATTAGTGATACTTTTTCAAAACTCCTTAGATTCTGGAGTAGTTCCTGAGGATTGGAGGATAGCTAATGTAACCCCACTTTTTAAAAAAAGGAGGGAGAGAGAAAGCGGGGAATTACAGACCAGTTAGTCTAACATTGGTAGTAGGGAAACTGCTAGAGTCAGTTATTAAAGATGGGATAGCAGCGCATTTGGAAAGTGGTGAAATCATTGGACAAAGTTAGCATGGATTTACAAAAGGTAAATCATGTCTGACGAATCTTATAGAATTTTTCGAGGATGTAACTAGTAGAGTGGATAAGGGAGAACCAGTGGATGTGTTATATCTGGACTTTCAGAAGGCTTTCGACAAGGTCTCACATAAGAGATTAGTATATAAACTTAAAGCACACGGTATTGGTGGTTCAATATTTTTGTGGATAGAGAACTGGCTGGCAGACAGGAAGCAAAGGTTAGGAGTAAACGGGTACTTTTCAGAATGGCAGGCAGTGAGTAGTGGGGTACCGCAAGGCTCAGTGCTGGGACCCCAGCTATTTACAATGTACATTAATGATTTGGACGAGGGAATTGAATGCAACATCTCCAAATTTGCAGATGACACCAAGCTGGGGGGTATAGTTAGGTGTGTGGAGGATGCTAGGAGGCTGCAGGGTGATTTGGATAGGCTGAGTGAATGGGCAGATGCATGGCAGATGCAGTATAATGTGGATAAATGTGAGGTTATCCACTTTGGTGGCAAAAACATGAGGGTAGACTATTATCTGAATGGTGGCAGATTAGGAAAAGGGGAGATGCAACGAGACCTGGGTGTCATGGTACACCAGTCATTGAAAGTAGGCAGTGAAGAAAGCAAATGGTATGTTAGCATTCATGGCGAAAGGATTTGAGTATACGAGCAGGGAGGTTCTACTGCAGTTGTACGGGGTTTTGGTGAGAACACACCTGGAGTATTGCGTACAGTTTTGGTCTCCAATTCTGAGGAAAGACATTCTTGCCATAGAGGGGGTTCAGAGAAGGTTCACCAGACTGATTTCTGGGATGTCGGGACTTTCATATGAAGAAAGACTGGATAGACTCGGCTTGTACTCACTGGAATTTCGAAGATTGAGGGGGGATCTTATAGAAACTTACAAAAATTCTTAAGAGGTTGGACAAGCCAGATGCAGGAAGATTGTTCCAGATGTTGGGGGAGTCCAGAACAAGGGGTCACAGTCTAAGGGTAAGGTGGAAATTCCTTTAGGACCGAGATGAGGAAAACATTCTTCACACAGAGAGTGGTGAGTCTCTGGAATTCTCTGCCACAGAAGGTCGTTGAGGCCAATTCATTGGCTATATTCAAGAGGGAGTTGCATGTGGCTCTTGTGGCTAAAGGGATCAGGGGGTATGGAGAGAAGGCAGGTACGGGATACTGAATTGTTTGATCAGCCATGATCATATTGAATGGCGGTGCAGGCTCGAAGGGCCAAATGGCCTACTCCTGCACCTATTTTTCTATGTTTCTATTATAACTGTTTTACCTTTGTTGCACGCATTTCTAATTTCCTGTTTGATGCCATCCCCAACTCCACTACTACTGTTAGGTGACCTGTGCACAACTCCCACTAGTGTTTTCTGCCCCTTAGTGTTTCGTAGTTCTACCCATATCGATTTCAGATCCTCGAAGCTAATGTCCTTCCTTTCTATTGCGTTAATCTCCTCTCTAACCACCACCGCTACTCCACCTCCTTTTCCGTTCTGTTTATTCCTCCTGAATATTGAATATCCCTGGATGTTCAGCTCCCAGCCTTGGTCACCCTGGAGCCATGTCTCCATGATCCCAACGATATCATATTCATTAATAACTATCTGCACATTCAACTCATCCACCTTATTACGAATGCTGCTTGCATTGAGACACAAAGCCTTCAGGCTTGTTTTTACAACACTCTTACCCATTATACAATTATGTTTAAGGGGTAAGGCTGGATTTTTCTGCCTGCCACTTTTACTTTTCACCTTGCTACCTATTGCATCTACCCTCATTTTACACCCCTCTGTCCCTCTGCTCATGCTCCCATCCCCCTGCCACATTAGTTTAAATCCTCCCTGACAGCACTAGCAGTGCATCTTGCATGTCATCCTGATCTATTTATGCTTTTAAGGAAAATGACTAAAAGGTCAATTGAGAGAGAGAGACGTTAGGATGTATCTCAAAAAGGAAGGAAGAAGGAGAGAATTCCAGAGTTTTGGAGCCATTAAATCTAATGCGTGCAAAGGACCAGGCTTGGAAGAATACGCACATCATGCGAGGTTGAGGCAGTAAAAGGAATTACAGGAAAAAGAGGAATGAAATGATTGAGAATGTATTCATACACAAAACTATTTTTGAACCTTTTCCATATTATCTTACTTGTGTGCATCCATGTAACTTGTTATTTACATTTACCTGTAGAAAATCAACTTAGCTGTGTGTCCTTAAACATTGTATTCCTCAGCAATATTTTATTAGAATGTTATAATATGATAATAAATGGCTGCTTTGTTTTCTAAGCCCATGCACGATTGTGAAGCGACGCCTATTTAATACAAAAATTGGAGACAATGAGCAATACGAATATAGGTTGATACCATTGGGACTGCAGCTGAGAGCTATGTATAGATGGATGCTAGTGATAAGGTCACACTGAATGCAGGTTGGAGATGCTGCAACATTCTTGCGCAATGAATCCAGTCTCTATATCAGTCAAGTCCCATAATGATGGACATGGGACTTTGTGAATGTAGAATATTATTGAATTTGTTGAAATTCCAGTGCTGATAGTTAATGTCTAGTTGAAAAGCTAAGGCACTGAACAATAATTGAAATTTTAATCTTCGAAGGATTATTTTATTGATTTGGGAGAGTATAACTGTATCCCCATGTAAAAGTACCCAAACTCTTAACTAAATTAATCTTGCATCAAATGGCACACATAATCATAGAGGCTGTAAAACAAATGTACACATGAAACTAGATGCATGCAATCATTCAGTTCAATATTAAACGTTCAAATATTATATTATGGTTTATTAATGGTGAATTTTTCTGAGATATTTTGGACCAATTAACTCACAAATATGTAGGCTGCAGTGCCATTTAGTGGTCAAAACCACAAAGTACAATTCATCATTCAATTTAGTTACAAGAAGCAAATACAATTCAAAGGTTAAGAAACTTTAAGAACAAAAGAATGCTAGAAACTGAAAAACAATCTTCATTTTAGCAAAAAATGGACGGCTTTGTTCTAACATTCTTTACTCATCTCATAACATCCTCAAATTCTTGTTCATAAGTTGTCCAGGTAACTGTCAAAGTTTCCTTTAATTGCTATTATGGTATCAGACTCAACTACCTTGTCTGACAGCTCATTCCATATACCAACTAGCCTCTGCATGTGAAAGTTGCTCCTCAGGTTTGATTAATCTTGTCCCTTTCACTTTAAATGTCCTCTTATTTTTGAATCCCCCACTCTGGGTAAAAGACTGCATTCAGACTATCTATTCCCTGCCTGATATAAGATCACCCTGCCTCCAAGGGATAAAATCCTAACCTGCCCAACCTTTCCCCCTTGCTCAGCCTCTTAAGTCCAGGCAATCTTTGTGATGTTATTTGATTGAGTGTGTGGATATGCTTATTTAGTTTTAAAATAATCACAAATGTTTACATTTACTTTCTTCACTTGTTCTTAATGTCCATGATTTAACTGGCAACTTAGACAACCTGTGAGTATGGGTTGGATCCCAAGGGCTGTTTGGGCAGGACCAGCCCCTGTACCGCTCCTGAAACTCACCACAGGGGTCTGGCTGCAGCAAACATTTAGTTCAGGGTCAGGTGGCCATTGATTTTCGGGATGAAGGCAAATCTTTCCTATTGTAAAAACTGATGACATGGTCACTTTTGTTTCTGAGTGCAAAGAGCAAGTTGCCAAGTGACCATGCTTCAAAGGTACTGCCCTGTTTTTGGAAGCATCATATTTTCCCATTCTCTTAGTCTTTGTCTCTTGTCACATCCCCAAACTTTTTATTCCTTTCTCCTTTTGCCCTATCTCTTGCACACATCCCCCACCTTGCTCAAACGAAAGTTGAATTGGATTTTGACTCCACTATAAGCTGCCACTCATGATGGTCCTGTTATTAGATATTTCAATATTTAAGTTCACATTGGCAGGTATAATATTTTACATTCATACAAAAAAACAGGCAGTGATTCTTGTTGAATGCAAACGGTCTTGGAGAGAATTAGATAAAGAAGTAAAACTAAATCAGCCACATGCCCAACATACCTATGGTATTTTAGTTCCCACACCTGGATGAAGCATTTAGCATGAAACAAGTCACTGTATTGAGGGAAGGGGTAGGAAGTATCGAAAAGAACAGCAAAAAGGGTACAAAAATGGGTGAGGATTGTGGGGCAAGGGAAAGTGATGTGCAACTAAACAACTAGAGGATGTAGTGCAGTGGATGAGAAGACATGCACCTACTTGATGATGAGAGATGGACCAGTAGATCAGGTGCCTGAGTTCATTCTTGTTTGGTAATGCCTTCATGTCAGCAATTACAATTGAAACTCGAGATAACTGTGAGATGGGATTTTCCTGTTGTACTGAAATGTGGGCTGGTTGCCACTAGGTGATGCCCTTAGTGGTTTGTCTCCCGTCTGCTGAGCTCCACTGCATTGTGCTGATAGCTACAGTGATCTTGTTAAAATTATCTGTACTTAAATAAAAATGAATGATCATACTTGGTCCTGCAGCTAGGCCTGTTTGTACAGTTTCAAAAGTGAGCTCCTATCTTCTACAGCCTCTGTTTCATTAGGTTGAGTGGGCAAATTGTGCAAAGTCTGCTTGTTCTGATGAAGACTAATTTTTTTTTGGCATTGCTAGCCTTACTTCTTCTGTCCCTAGCCTCATTTGTTCTGCTCTATTACACTCTGTTATTCCTGAAACAATAAGAGCATTGCAACAAGCAGTCACAGCGAACATCAGGGAGACAGGGCTGCCAACATTGGGTGAAGGTTGGGAGTGAGAAATTGCGAGAGACCAAGCCCGATGGAGCAACTGTGGGGGGTGGAAGGAGGGTGTCCCCCCTCCCATCGGTTAAAATGCGTGATTCTCACTCTCAAAGCGTGAGAGTTGGCAACCCTGGGGAGATGTGGGATTGCGGGCAGGTTGGGAGAGTGGAGAAAATGTGAGGGCACATGCGGAAAAGCATGGGAAATGGAGGGGATGGATAAGTGACTGTACAGAGACTGACAGCATGCAGTATGAAACTAGAGCTGTAACGTAGCAATGATTCTACAAACATCATGCTGGTGTTATGGAAAGGTCAAACGATTACCTATTCTGGCTGAAAGCATTTGCAATTTATTTCTGGTATACTTACTTTCCTTATCAGCATAGCTTTAGTTTTATATGTCAATAACACTAGGCATTTGTTAGATCATTAGTTATGAATAAGAGGGAGGTAGGAAATTTTAGGTTTTCTTCTGCCACAGGATTTAGTAAACGGCATAAATCGTAAAAGATTTTTCATATCTCTGGGTGAGTGATGTTGGAAACTGAACTTGACATTTCTCTGTGACTTTGTGTCTATTTCAACATAATGGCCCTGTCCCACTGCACAAGTTCATTCAAGTGCTCTCCCGAGTTTTTAAAAAATCAAACTCGTGGTAAGCACGTAGAATGAACGAAGCGGGTACATCGGAGCTCGGGGACGTCTCTTAGTGGCTCGTAACGCTAACAGCAGGTACTCGGGAAGACTTGCTAACGGTAGGTAAGCTCGGGAAGACTCGTGAAGATTTTTCAACATGTTGAAAAATGTCCACGAGAGCCCCAAGTACTTACGAGCGGCCAAATCTCCAAGTTCGAATCAGGGCAAACCCGGGAAGAACTCTTGAATGAATCGTACAGTGGGACAGGGCTTTAAGATACATTTTTACTTCACTCCACTAAAAATAATTTATCAAGGCAACACTATGGTCTTCAAATGTAGTGGTTCCTACTTAATGAAGAATAAACTGAACTTTTAGATACTGCTATTTGTTATCGTGCACATTTAATTATGCAAATCACTTTAGCATTATTGTACCGCTTTACAAACCTTGTTAGAGTCACTTTCTGATTAACCTGTTAGCTCTTACCATCACAGGACCTATGCCTCAGAACATTATAAAACCATTTATTAGATGCTGGAGTAATCTTTGCACACAAGTCCTTGATTTTGTAGATAGTGTATTGTGTTATTATAGGAATTAACAATGGGGAAATAAGGAATAAGCAAATGAAACATCAGATATTTTGATCACTCTTCCTTGTGGAAGATAAGTTATATAATAGGCCTAGGAAAATGAAAAACAGGAAAATTATAACCATCAGGAAAGTGGTACAGAACTAATTGTGGGAGTTGTAGGTTGACAGGTCTCCCGATCCTGATGGACCATCATAGGATCTTGAAAGAAATTGGTCCCATTTTCACAGAACCCAAAATAACAATAATTGGAAAATTACAAATGTAATTCCTTTATTCAGAAAGGAAAGTAACTGGCAGACCAGTTAGCTTATCTGCTATAAGGGAAATCCTAGAAACGTTTTAATAGATGTTATAGCAGTGAAAAATTTGTCAACAGGGCAAAGTCAACTTGGTTTTAATAAATCACTTTGGAAATAAGTTATGTTTCCTTGAGCTGTTATTAAAGAAGAACAGTGGCGCAGCAGTAGAGTTGCTGCCTTACAGTGCCAGAGACCTGTGTTCGAACTTGACCTTGGGTGCTGTCTGTATGGAGTATATACATTTTCACCGTGACCATGTGGGTTTTCTCTGGGTGTACCGGTTTCCTCCCAGATTCCAAAGATATGCAGGTTTGAAAGTTAATTGGCCTTGGTGTGTCGGGTAGAACTAGTGTATGGGTGATTAGTGGTTGGACTGCAGGGCCTGTTTCCACACTGTATTTCTCAACTAAACTAAATTGGTGGAAGTAGTATGTTTAGATTTCCAGTGAGCACTTTATATGGGGCTGCAACATAGAAATATTCTGAAAAATAAAAGCCTATTGTATCATTAACATATTGGTGAAAGTAGACGATTGGTTGGCTAGCAGGAAATGGTGAAGGCATAAATGGGTCTTGTTCTGAATGACAAATGTTATGAAGTTGTGTACCAAAGATTGGCATCGGCACTTTAATATTTTACAATTTGTACATATGGAATGAAGATCGGCCGGATAGAAAGTTACAAAGAGGACACAAGGAATTACAAAGAGATGTAGTTAGTGGAGTGGGTCAAGTTTTGACAAAGACTGGTTGTCATTTTTAAATTTCGTTGTACATGGTTCATGTTACAATGGCAATAAAGAAACTATTACTATATTACTTACATGGGAAATGTCAACATTTTGACAGATTATACCTGAAAAACCATGCCATCTTACTAAAAGAACACAAGCAATCACAGTAAAAAGAATAGCTAACAAAATGTTATATTTAATTGCAAGGAGAATTGAATACAAGAGGTTATGGTACATTTATGCAGATAGCAAATAAGTTTTGCCATATTGGTCTTCTTATTTTAGATTGTAATGCATTGACGATGAGTTTGGGAAAGATTACTACACTAATACCTGAAGTGGATTGGGTAACTCGTGTGGAAAGGTTTAATAGGTTAGGCTTTTATCTGCTGGAGCTCAGAGTGAGAAGGTCCTTCATTGAATAATTGAGCTTAGGTTAATATATAAGATGTCCATTTAAGGCAGGCCTATGAGGTGATTTTTTTTCTCTGAGACTTTGGAACGTACTCGCTCAACAGGTTTAGATAGATTCTTCGTGAGCAAGTGGTTGAATGTTTATTGGGGTATGTGGGAATGTGGAATAGCTCAGTTTTGTATTTCCTGTTTTTGCATTGTTCTTTCAATCGTTGCACAATTCTTGGTCCATTTAATTAATTATAAGACTGTCGTTTTGATATATGAGGCCTTCTAATAGTAGAACAAAATACATTTCTTTTGTGGGGCCTTTTGGGTAAAAGCAGAATTACAAGTAATATTTCTGAATGTATTGTGAAAATATTATTAAAAGTCATCTTTTATTTTTGTGAACAACTGATTAATCTGGAATGGGGCCCTTTGGCCTTACTTGCCCACACCGACCAAGGTGTTACTGGTCCCTTCTGCCTGTGTTTGGTCCATATCCCTCTAAACTTGTCCTATCCATGTACTTGTCTAATTGATTCTTAAGCTGCCTCAGCTACCTCCTCTGGCAAGTACCCACCACCCTTTGTGTGAAAAACATATCCCCAGATTCCTATTAAATCTTTCCCTCTTTACCTCTTAAACCTATGGTTCTCAATTCCCCTACTATGGGCATGAGTGTGCATCTACCCGATCTATTCCTCTCATGATTTTATACACCTCTATAAGATCATCCTCCTGTGCTCCAAGGGATAGAGGATTTTTTTTCTACTATTTCTCTAAACAAAACTTGAAAGAACAAAATAAGTAAATGTACGGTGGAATCTTTCTTCTGCTGCTGACAGCTTTCTTAGAGCAGGTTGGAAGTTTCAGCATTGATGATTTTATCCTCTCCTGTGCCATATCGAGTTTAATGCACCTGCCTTGCACCCCACTTCACTTTTGCTGGGGCGTTATTCAGACGTTGATCTGGTGTGGAACAAGATGGAAATTGTGTAGATTCAGCAGTATATTTACAAGAAAAGGGTAGGAAACTTGTGTGTTCTAAAGTTCTATTTTCTTTCATTTCCAGAACTTCTTGTGAAGGACAGCTAATGTTGAGAGGCAGCTAGGAAAGCAGGATGACGGCAATAGCAACGGACTACGACAACATTGACATTCAGCAGCAGTACAGTGACGTCAATAATCGCTGGGATGTGGAAGAATGGGATAATGAAAACAGCTCTGCTCGACTCTTTGAAAGATCTCGTATTAAGGCCTTAGCAGGTATGTGGCGTACACATGTGAACCCATTCATTCAGGTTAATGTTCAGTAGTTCAACAGGACTGAAGACAATACTCGTCTTTTGGGTGAAATACGAGTTGGGTGAAACAACTTGGGTAAAATACAAGTTTTTTTTACTCGTCTATTAATTTTATTCTCCTATCTCATCCCTTAAAGGGCATTTCTCCCTTCTGGGGTGTGCAGCAGCTTTAATCAAGCCAACGTTATTTGTGTGCCATCCAGGAGAATGAGACTGCCATGAGCCGATCCATAATCTAACTTTATATGACTGCCTTTGCCACTTATTTCATTAAAAAATGATTGACTCCATAACAATTATTTATAGGATTGATTCCACATTTCCACACCTGTCTCCATGCAGAAATATTTCTTAATCTCACTCTTGAATACCAGGCACTAATTTTACAACTGAATCCCAGTTGCCTAGCATCCTCAACCTGCGGAAATAATTTACCTCCCTCATTTCCCACTGGTATCTGTAAAATTTCAATCAGATCACTCCTTAACCTTTTAAAGCCCATGAACAAGTCCCAATTTTGTGAAGTACAACCAGGCTCACCTTGATATTTTGCACTTGGAATCCAGTTTATCATTTCTAGTAAATTTACAAACGCATGTAGATTTTTTTTTTATAATTCCTGTTTACTGGTGAGGTTTTGATGTTTCAGTTTTGAAAGGAATGTGATGCTCTTTATTCACTTAGTAATATTTCAATACATGCTTCAACATTAATTTTGTTACGTGATTAAATTTTCACTATGAGAAAGCTTAATTTGGAATAACATTATGGATCTTCACTAAAAAGGGAATGCCTAGTGGACCGGTCTTCCAGTTTAATTACTACTGACTGCAGTATAATGTGGATAAATGTGAGGTTATCCACTTTGGTGGCAAAAATAGGAAAACCGACTACTATCTAAATCGTGGCCGATTAGGAAAAGGGGAGATGCAGCGCGACCTGGGTGTCATGGTACACCAGTCATTAAAAGTAGGCATGCAGGTACAGCAGGCAGTGAAGAAAGCCAATGGTATGTTAGCTTTCATAGCAAAAGGATTTGAGTATAGGAGCAGGGAGGTTCTACTTCAGTTGTATAGGGTCTTGGTGAGGCCACACCTGGAGTATTGCGTACAGTTCTGGTCTCCAAATCTGAGGAAGGACATTATTGCCATAGAGGGAGTGCAGCGAAGGTTCACCAGACTGATTCCTGGGATGTCAGGACTGTCTTATGAACAAAGACTGCATAGACTCGGTTTATACTCTATAGAATTTAGGAGATTGAGAGGGGATCTTATAGAAACTTACAAGATTCTTAATGGGTTGGACAGGCTAGATGCAGGAAGATTGTTCCCGATGTTAGGGAGGTCCAGGACAAGGGGTCACAGCTTAAGGATAAGGGGGAAATCCTTTAGGACCGAGATGAGAAGGAATTTTTTCACACAGAGAGTGGTGGGTCTCTGGAAGTCTCTGCCACAGAGGGTAGTTGAGGCCAGTTCATTGGCTATATTTAAGAGGGAGTTAGATGTGGCCCTTGTGGCTAAGGGGATCAGAGGGTATGGAGAGAAGGCAGGTATGGGATACTGAGTTGGATGATCAGCCATGATCATATTGAATGGCGGTGCAGGCTCGAAGGGCCGAATGGCCTACTCCTGCACCTAATTTCTATGTTTCTATGTTTCTATGACTGTTCCATGCATGCATTTATCTGGTCCAGATGTGAAAGGCTTGTAAGCCAGAAACATGTCAACTCTAGAGACATGGGGATCGATTACAATGGAAGCAATTTAGGTACATAAGTTTGAGTTTCCTTGGTGCTTAAAATTCATTTGATAAAATCCAATTTGATAAAATTCATTAAGAGAATTAAAATTTGAGAAAGCAACAGGCACTTTAGGCCAGGGCTGTTGTTTGTCTGACTTGAGTGATTGTGAAGAACAGCTGATTTTTGGAGAATTGAACTAACTTCTATCCCCCAGTGTTTTGCTCTGCGTTTATTTTATTTTCTATTATTTAGGTTTTCTAAAACAAATGAGCATAAAGAGAAATTAGACACAAAATGATGGAGTAATTCAGTGGAACAGGCAGCATCCTGAAGAAGGGTCTTGACCCGAAACACCACCTATTCCTGCTATCCAGAGATGCTGCCTGTCCCGTTGAGTTACTCCAGCATTTTGTGTCTAACTTTGTTGTAAACCATCATCTGCAGTTCCTTCCTACACAGAGAATAAAGAGAAGCAGGCGTAAGCCAAATCAATAAGATCATTGCTGATTTGTTGCACATTGTCACTTTCCTAAATTAATCTGACATCTCCCTGCTGCCGCAGTATCCAGTAATCTATATGTATATGGACACACTGATCTGATCTGTATTTATGACTGCAATATCCTGTTGTGCTGCAGCAATGCAAAAATGTCATTGTCCTATCTGGGACACATGACAATAAACTCTCTTGATTTTACTTGACTTGCTCAATGTAGCAACAGCCTCCATGGAGCTCTTGATAGGGAATTCCAGATTCACCTTTCCCTGGGTGAATATCCTTATCCTTGTGCTAAATGGCTGACAGCTTACTTTGAGATTGTGAACCATGATTCTGCACACTCGAGTGGCAGGAAATATCTTGTTTGTATCTTTCTTGTCTAGCCCCATCAGGATTTTAATGTTTCAATAAAATTATCTCTCATTCTTCTAAACTCAAGAGATAATGGTCTTCTGGAGAATTCATTGTGTACTCTTACATAAGTAGGAAGAACAGGCACCTATGTATTGTATTTCATGTGTCCAGTACCCTATATATTTGGTGCAAGCCATCTCCATTATTGTGCTCAAATCTTCTTACAATAATGTCCAACAAATAATTTGTCTTACTTTCCTGCTGTCCCTTCTATTGAAATTTATGATTACATGCACAGAGACACCTTGTTTTTAGATATAAAACAAACCTTTTCTGGGATATTTACTAAATTAAAGATATGGGCCTTATCGAGATGAAAGGTTCATTTGCAATATCTTCCAGTAACCCTTTTCGATTCCAAAATAAGCTATTTCCTCCTTCCATAACTGCTCTTCCCATCCCCAGCCACCAAGTTCTGAGGGCACTCCCAGAATGAACAAAGAGGGATTATTGTCCCATTAGTTATCATGTTGGTTCACTATCAGTTTGGTGGTAGGGTTTTGGAGTGTGAAGTCTGAACACGTTGTTGTGGTGGGGTAATTAAAATAAGATTGTATTCCCTGCAGAAGTACAGAAACAGAAGCTGTGCGTCTTGTTTTCAAATTAGTTTTAATTGATGTAGATTTGACGTAAGTAGATGCTCTCCCAGTTGTCTATTGAAGAGCGGAGAGCCAGCGGGATTGCATCTGTTATGGTGGTAGGTGAATTGAAGTGGGTTACGATTGGTACTAAAGCAGGTAAATTTGTATAATAACTAACTTCCAGAAGCATTTTGTCACGACAGACATAAGTACACTGAGGCATGTTATTTTGCTCTTCTTTGGCACTGACCGGTATTGTGGATGTCCTTTTAAAGCAGCTGAGGTTCTCAGCCCTTAGTTTGAGAGGTTGCAGATGACTGCAAAACGTCCAGTCGGTCGGCATAGGTTTTGAGAATGCATAACTAATTGCTTTCTTACTCACTCTCTAATCCTCACTCTTTTCGTACTCTCCCTATCCCCCCCCCCCCCCCCCCCCCCCCCTTGCCTACCTCCCTCACGCTCTCCCTCTCTCACCCAGCCTCTCTTTCATTCCAAGCTTTATTTCAGAATCTGGAGAAGGGTCTCAACCCGAAACGTCACCCATTCCTGAGATGCTGTCTGTCCTGCTGAGTTACTCTGGCATTTTGTGTGTCTCTTTATTTCAGGCAGTTTAATATAGAGGTGGGGAGGGATGGGGCATGAGGTAGGATTTAAAACAAAAAAAATTCAGTTATCCCAGTTTGTAGTACTCTTACCTTGGGATATCTTTAGCTCAAAAAGTCATATCACGACTTGCTGGCATAAACTGATTTGGCACCTCTATTTAGCACCGAGTGTGTGCTATCTTTGGCAATGGATGTTAAACTATTCTTCTTTTTGAAGAAGAGTTATTCATATAAATACTTTGTTCTGATATCCTGGTCTCTGCTTCCACCTCAACCAACACCATCAAAAGAAAACTAACACGTTATCCATGCCTTCATTGCCATGTTTGTTAGTGCATGAATTTGGTACAATTGAGTGAAGTGCTTTGTGGCTGCCTGCAGATGTAATACGATACTATGTAAATAAAGGTGCATTCTTTAATTTGCAAGCAACTCTTCTAGTGTTGAGTAGCTCATCAAGAATTTAGGAAAGAGCCGGATACAATTGGATACTGAATAATGTATTTGTTCAGGAAAGCGTACAAGTATGCATGGCAATATATGGCTGTAAAGGAACAGAGGAAATAAAGCTGAGAGAAATATTTTAATTTTTCTTCCATCAATTGTGAATGTTTTACTTTCAACTGTCTGGGCTTCCTTTATCTTAAATAGGTTAGTTTAGTACAGCATAGAAACAGCCCTTTTGCCCAACCAAGTCCACACCAACCATTAATCAACCATTCACACCAGATCTATGTTACCACAAAAGGATGCAAAGTAATGAAGTAACTCAGCAGGTCAGGCAACATTTCTGGAGAACTTGGATAGGTGACATTCTGCGTCGAGACCCTTCTTCGGAGAGGGTTTTGAACCGAAACGTCATCTATCCAAGTTCTCTGGAGATGGTGCCTGTCCTGCTCAGTTACTCCAGCACTTTGAGTTATTTTGTGTAATAACCAGCACCTGAAGTTCTTTGTTTTGACTCTGTTATTCCCACATTCTCATCCACTACTCGCACACGAGGGGAAATTAATCTACCAACCCACACATCTTGGGGATGCGAGAGGGAACCAAATCATCTGGAGGAAACCATATGGTCACAGGAAAAAGTATAAACTCAACGCAGACAGCACCCAAGGTTAGGATCGAACATGGGTCTCTAGCACTGTGAGGCAGCACTTCTTTCTACTAGCTACACCATTGTGCCACCTTTATTAATGTAACAATAAACTAGGAGACCCAAAAACTGTCCCTGTGAACATTTGGGATTGGTGCTGGAAGCTGGGAAGTTCCATCAGTGAATAATGTTTGCAGTAAGAGGAGTCTCCCACTTGGGAAAAATTGTCCCTGCTCACTTACAGGAAAAAAGAAAGCAAAGGAAAGATTAAGGATAATGATTGTGGTTAACTCTAGGCCAACGAGTTTGGATGTATGTTAAAGAGAGTTGGTTCATGTGCACGCTGGGTTCCACCAACTAATCCAAGTTTGAGTGAGAGGTGTAGGAAGGAACTGCAGATGCTTGTTTACACCGAAAATAGACACACAATGCTGGAGTAACTCAGCGGGACAGATGGGTAACATTTCCGGTCAAGACCCATCTTCGGACCCTTCAGAAGAAGGGTCTCGACCCGAAATGTTGCCAACAGAGATGTTGCCTGTCCCAGCTGAGTTTCTCCAGCATTTTGTGTCTATCTTCTGGATGCAAGGCATGGGCAAGTTGGGCCGAAGGGCTGTATGACTCTGAGAACAATATGGAAAAGAACGTTTGCATTCCACAAATGTTTTGCCAATAGTGAACAAATTGCTAACTCGAACCAGAATGTTCCATCCTTACTGCTTGTAGCTGCTTTCATTTTGAATATTTAACAACGTGTCTGGTTGTTTGGTGGAGTGAAATGACAACAATCTTTTAAATGGCATTAATGTTTAATTTATTCTAAAGTTGATAGCACAATTGAATTAATGACAGAAAACAAGCAAGGAAAAAATGTGTTAAGTTTCAAAAATATATAAAATCTGGAGGATTATTGAGAGAGCAGTTTGAACTGGAGGTTTGGTCCTTTGGATGCCAGCTGGTCTCTTCAGCTGTAAAAATGGAGGGCAGGGCTCGTATTCTCAGTAAAAGTGAAACGTGTGTCACCTAATGTGTTGAAAAGGGCTTGAACAAAAATTAACCTAAAGCCCCTGTTCCACTTGCTTGTCCTTGGCACTCTAATTACGCGACCTCATGGTCGTGTTGAGGCGCGACAGTCCCGTGAAGATTTCATGCGCCCGCAGAGCCATCTGGAGCACGTGACGTCAGTTGAAGATGGACACAAAATGCTGGAGTGACTCAGCGGGCCTGTCAGCATCTCTGGAGAGAAGGAATGGGTGATGTTTCGGGTCGAGACTCCTCAGTCTGAAAGAAAGGTCTTGACCCGGAATGTCACCCATTGCTTCTCTCCAGAGATGCTGCCGGTCCCGCTGAGTTGCCCCAGCATTTTGTGTCTATCTTCAATTTTCTTGGCCCCGCTCTGGGAGTAGAAGTGGGGCTGATCCTAACCGCAACGGCCGTGAGCCCCAGGCCAAGCTCGGCGGTCGTTTGCCTGCTTCTGCTGCTGTTGGGGGTGAGACGTTGCGTCGCGCCAGGGTCTTGGGCCTGTCCCACTTTGGCCGTCAATTACTCGACAGGCCGTTGGCGCGCAAATATTTTGTTCATTACAAACATTTCGGAGCCCCACGCGATGTCGTGCACAACTACATACCCCTCCACACTTCTCAGTGGGACTGGCCCCGCGCGGCCATACGATGCCCGTGCACCTCAACGCGACCACGAGGTCGCGTAATTTGCGTGCCAAGGTCACGTAAGTGGGACAGGCCCTTAACACCTGAGATGCAAATTAAAAAGATAAGTTTGTCACAAGGTCATCATAAGGGATAGGAGTAGAATTAGGCCATTTGGCCCATCAAGTCTACTATGCTGTTCAATCACGGCTGATCTATCTCTCCCTCCTAACCTCATTCTCCTGCCTTCTCCCCTAACCTCTGACATCTGTACTAATCAAGAATCTATCTATCTCTGCCTTAAAAATATCCACTAAAAATTGATATTTTTAAGGCAGAGATTGAAAGATTCTTGATTAGTACAGGTGTCAGGGGTAATGGGGAGAAGGCAGGAGAATTGGGTTAGAAGGGAGAGATAGATCAGCCATGATTGAATGACAGACTACACTTGATAAGTCAAATGGCCTAATTCTGTTCCTTTCAATATGACCTTATGACCTTGTCTGAGCTGATCACTGCTGTTAAGTGACTTCAGTGTGCTGCCCAAAACAAGGAAATATGGAGATGAAGGAATCTCAGAATTTCATTTGAAAGAACATTGTAGGATGATATGATGGAAGAGAGTAAGCTCCTGAACGTATGAGGCAGTGTATAAGAATGTAGATCATTTCTAGCAGATGAGAGGTCTAGAATTAGGGATAATAAAGCAACATTAACTTTAGGAAATTTAGAACTCAAATTTTTTCTGAGTTCTCAATCGCTAGAATTATAATCATACCATTGTCTCTTCATTTTTACTATCGTATCTCACCACACTAATTTCAAAACTCTTTCCTATCCTTTATAATTTTTATTACCTTTAATAAATTGCCCTGTAATCTCTGATGCCCTAATATTTCACATCGGTCTTGATATTTCTATGGGTATCATATTTTGATAGTTTTGTGATCTTGAGCATGATATTGTTCTACCCCTCCACATCACCCAATGTTCACATGATCAAAAGTATCAAAAATATGATATAAGTGTGCAACCATACTGTCAAATTGTTGCATTTTACAACCGACACCTACATTTACTGAAATTGAATTCCACCAGCTGTTAACTGTTTGCATTGACAATATGTTCAATATGAACTTTTTTTAAACAGTCTTAGTTTAACTCGTTGTATTGTGTTTGGGGGTAGGTGACTCATCCTCTGCTGTAAGCAGGCATAGTTTCGTATTTGCCGTGTGCTAGGTAACAGATCCTAACCATGGCAGCAGTGAGTCATTGAAACTTCATGCCTCAAGGGAGGGAAAACTGGAGCAGATTACAATTTTTTTTTTAACATATCCTACTAAACATGCATTGACAGACACTTGTTTGGACTGGGTACTTGCAGTGACTACTTACAATTGTGCTTAAACCTTGAGTAGTTCAAGTGTACAGTAATGGGAGGAACATGCGTCAATGCATAGTTTCTGCATTCAGCTTTGAAAATTCCTTTCTCTTCTTGGGCTGTTCCTCAGGCTTCAGGATGGCTGAGTGCCATTACAGTCCTGTAGATTCCGAGGTGGATGATGAGACGTTTGTGGGACCTGCACATTCTGGCAGTTGGGACACGTGGGCTGCTTGGGAGATGGTGTTTTTCTTGCATTATTTTAACAAAATAAACTTGAGGTTCATAATTTCATAATTTATAGGAGCGGAATTAGGCCACGCCATTCAATCATGGCTGATCTATCTTTCCCTCAACCCCATTCTTCTGCCTTCCCCCCCATAACCCCTGACACCCATACTAATCAAGAATCTTATCAATCTCCAACTTAAAAAATCCATTGACAGCCTCCACAGCCTTCTGTGGCAATGATTTCTATAGATTCACCACACCCTGACTAAAGAAATTCCTCCATCTTTTTAAAGGAACGTCCTTTTATTCTGAGACTATGGTCTCTGGTCCTAGATTCTCCCACTAGTGGAAACATCCTCTCCACATCCACTCTATTCAAGCCTTTTGCTATTCTGTACTTTTCATTGAGGTCCCCCCACTTACTTCTGAACTCCAGCGCGTACAGCCCCAGTGCCTTCAAATGCTCATTATACATTAACAAAATCATTCCTGGGACCATTCTCGTAAACCTTATCTGAACTCTCTCCAAAGCCAACACATCCTCCCTCAGATATGGGTCCCAAAACTGCTCACAATAATCTAAACGCAGTCTGACCAGTGTCTTATAAACTCTCGGCATTACATCCCTGTTTTTACATTCTAGTCTTCTCAAAATGAATGGTAGCATTGCATGTGCCTTCCTTACTACCGATTCAACTTGCAAATTAACTTTTTGGAAATCCTGTACCAGCATGCCAAAGTTCCATTGCGCCTCCGATTTCTGAATTCACTCATTTAGAATATAGTCCTACGCCTTTATTCCTACTACCAAATTGCATGACTCCACTCTTTGCTACACTCTATTCCATCTGCCACTTCTTTGCCCACTTTGCCAACTTGTCCACGCCCGTCTGCAGAATACCTGCTTTCTCTACAACTACCTATCCCTCCACCTTTCTTTGTATCATCCGTAAACTTGGCCACAAAGCCTTCAATTCTCTCTTCCAAATCATTGATATACATTGTGAAGAGTAGCGGTCCCAGGCCCAACCCCTGCAGAACTCTGCTTGTCACTGGCAGCCACCCCTTTATTGTCACTCTTTGCCTTATGCTAACCTGCTATCCATGCTAGTAATTTCTTTCTGATACCATGGACTCTCATCTTCTATAGCAGCCTCACGTGTGCCACCTTATTAAAGGCCTTCTGAAAATCAGTTTAGTTTAGAGCGTGGTAACTTGCCCTTCAGTCAACCGAGTTCACGCACCCGCACACTAGTTCCTCACGCTGTGGGTAATATACAGATGCCAATTAACTGACACACCTGGTGTCTATGGGATGTGGGGGCAAACTGGAGCCCCAGACAAAACCCATGCGGTCACAAGGAGAACGTACACACTCCACACAGACAGCACCTGAGGTCAGGATCAAACCCGGAACTCTGGTGTGGTCAGGCAGCAACTCCACCGCTATGACTCTGTGCCTCTCACAAAGTGTTAGAAACATAGAAACATAGAAAATAGGTGCAGGAGTAGGCCATTCAGCCCTTCGAGCCTGCTCCGCCATTCAATGTGATCATGGCTGATCATCCAACTCAGTATCCCGTACCTGCCTTCTCTCCATACCCCCTGATCCCTTTAGCCACAAGTGCCACATCTAACGCCCTCTTAAATATAGCCAATGAACTGGCCTCAACTACCTTCTGTGGCAGAGAATTCCAGAGGCTCACGACTCTCTGTGTAAAGAATGTTTTCCTCATTTCGGTCCTAAAGGAATTCCCCCTTATCCTTAGACTGTGACCCCTTGTTCTGGACTCCCCCAGCATCGGGAACAATCTTCCAGCATCTAGCTTGTCCAACCCCTTAAGAATTTTGTAAGTTTGGTTGAGTAATAAGCAGATGTTGGGAAAGGAATTGGGTCCAGAAAGATAAGTAGCTTTATTTTGATTGCGTTTTATCCTGGATTGCTCTAGGACTGTTTCATGAACAGACATCCAAATCTCTATTCTTATACTGGTTTCATTAATACATCCCAATAAATGTATTTCTTGTTTATGGCATTACTATTGTACTGCTTGCTTACCCCCATCAACTACTAAATCTACTGAAGTCCTATACCAATCTCATCTGTGACTGGAGGTTTCCATTCCAGTATTACAGGAAACTAGTTAGTAATTAAAGCATTGATAGGAGCAGAATTAGGCCATTCGGCCCATCAAGTCTACTCTGCCATTCAATCATAGGTGATCTATCTCTCCCTCCTAACCCCATTCTCCTGCCTTCTCCCCATAACCTCTGACACCTGAACTAATCAGGAATCGATCTCTGCCTTACAAATATCCATTACTGGTGCCCACAGCCTTCTATGGCAAATAATTCCACAGATTCGCCACCCTCTGACTTAAAAGATTCCTCCTCATCTCCTTCCTTAAAGAAAGTCCTTTAATTCTGAGGCTTTGACCTGTAGTCCTAGACTCTCCCACCAGTGGGAACATCCTCGCCACATCCACTCTATCCAAGCCGTTCACTATTCTGTACATTTCAATGAGGTCCCCCCTCATTTTTCTAAATTGCAGAGAGTACAGGCCCAGGATATCTTGTTGAAATCTTCTGTTGTTGAGAATGTCTTCTTTGAATAGTCCATTTAGCCTATTGCTTGCTCTGCGTGTAATTGCAAGGAGTCTGAAGAAAGATCTGACCCAAAACATCACCCATTCCTTCTATCCAGAGATGCTGCCTGTCCCGTTGAGTTACTCCAGCATTTTGTGTCTATCTGCAGTATTTTTCTATTTATGTGTGAGAAAAGGTTAGAGCAATTATTTGAGAACTAGTTTTGCTCAACTAGTGGTCAGCTCATAAGAAACCATTTCAGCTCACCTGGAATTATTTATTGCATCACAGTGGAATATTTTCATTTAGATTAATTGGCTGGTTTCATGCCCATTTTCATTTTTGTTGCCTTTCATCTGCTAAATGGATTTAAAAGAAACATAGTGATTCAATTAAAATGAATAGAGTGTGTGCCTTTGAGCTAGTGACATGCCTGCACTGATCTGGAGGTAATCTGTGGTTTGAGGCAGGTTGGATGGAATGATGACTGCAGCAAAATTGGTTGGCAAGAAGCCCACCTGGAGTTGATCCTCTGGTTTTAATTGATGTCAAACAGGCAAGCGGCAGCAATCTGCTGGGAATCCCCAGGTACCTTGTTTGCATAAAAAGATTGAATTGTTTTACACTGCCAGAGGTGCAGATTAGACTGGCAAGAAGGATGAAGGATGACAATCAGAGGCAAGAGGATGAGGTTGGAGGTGCTCGAAAATAGGTTGCGTATTAAGGGGAAAGGAGCACTTGCATTTTAGTAATGATCAGAATGCTATTTTTAAGGATTCTGGTCAGGCTGACGTAGATAATTTTTCTATTCAGGAAAAAAATAATTTTGTAAAATGTCTGCCATGGCTCCTATAAAAGAACAGTTTTATTGAATTTCCAAGCCTAAAACTGAACCTCTGGAGAGGATCTAAAATTTAGACCTGCCTTGTGAAATAATTACTTTGATCATATTTACTTGCTTAAACGGATTACATGTAGAATTTAAAAAAAAGAAACATATTGTTGATATGTGTAAATTCCTGCAAGTTTCTATTTTTCTTGCAAGTGCTTGCCAACCTGCATGATGTGCTTTGACTTAAAAAAATACAGCTTTTTGTTTCATTTCTCATAAGTGAATATATTTGTTACTGAGGGAAGATGCATCACGGTCTTTCACAGTGGAGTAGAAGGGTCTCGACCCGAAACGTCGCCTATCTCCTTTGCTTCTTAGATGCTGCTGCACCAGCTGAGTTTCTCCAGCCTTTTGTGTACCCACGGTCTTTCACAGAGCAGCTTTGTTGCTGCACGGCTGCAATTAAAATTGGCACAATGCAGTGAATAAAAGGAAAGTTAGTTAATGTTTGTGAATAGCACAAATTATTTTGTTGTTCTGCAAAGTTTATAAAGGAAAGCCTTGAACACGTATTTTGATGTAAACCAGTACTTTAATACACTTCTTTTAATTATTTTTCCATTTTGGTTAAGAATCAAAAATTGTTATTTTACTGCTACAGAAGTTGTTTGTTAAATATTAAATGTGTTGTCACATACTCCTTAGATTTCAAACTTTTTTTGTACTCATTGTTTCAATTCAAATAATACAAACTGCCTATTTACATGCACTAATTGAGTTTGTTTGTGTGAACCTTGACTCATGGTAATGCCCTTGCCTCTTGATGGGGCTGTGGTCAAAGTCTCAGTTAACAGACTTGTGCACATATTCTAGTGATACTTTTGGTGATGTAAACTCTTGTCTTCCTGCTTTTACAAAGGGTCAGTTATTGAATGGTGGCCATTTATGCACAAGTCCTGATGAGGAAATTAAAAAAAAATAATAATTAGGGAGGGCCAAAATTCCATATTTTGTGTAAAAATACCTATACGACAGATCAATTTCTGGAATTGTGGGTAACAATCTACAATGAGCCATTCTTCTTATAGATATGATGATGATATTATCTGCCCTCACAGGTGGATATTAAAAAAATTGGCACTATTCCGAAATAGTAATGGCTATGTACTCAATATCTTGAACAATATTGCTAACAAATTATCTGTTTTTATTAATCGCATAATAGTCTGTGGTGTGCTAAGTTGGCTGTTATCCTTTACCTTGTATTACCAACAAATGAATACATGTCAAAAAGTATTCCATTAGCAGTTAAAACACTGTGGAAATTCCTAATATTGTGGAAGGTGCTATGTTCATGCTACTTTTTTTCAACCTTTGATTTATAAAATGAGGTCACCATACTTACTGGAAGCACATTTGCTCTTGTGGTCAAAGACATAGAATTTTTAGTTCACCGTGTAACTTTCAGCATGTTTTCAACATGTAACTCAGGCTGAGCAGTACTGAAGAAGTGCTATGTTGTCACTAGGAGCTACCTTTCACACGAGGCATCAAATACAGACCTGGTCTGCCCACTTAATTTGGTCAAACAAACTCTGCAATGTATAAGTCAACTATTATAAGTCAGTCTTAACAAAAGATTCCCTTTGTGTCAGTCCAGTCTAAAACTTGCAATTTAGTTTAAGCTCCCTAGATTTGTTTCTATTGTATCAGATAAGTTTGTTTTCCCTTTTTCAAATTCATAATGGAAAGAAAGGTATTAAAATTGGAGAATGGAATCCTTTTCCAGTTGGTTTAGATGCTTGTTTGCTTTGTATATGTGACACATTGCTGAGCCAACCTGTGAACATGCTCAGTTGCATAAAGGTCTCAATTACAATTTCTCACACTAGACTTGCTATAATTTCCCTGACTACTTTTATATTGTGGAGGATCATTTCTAAAAACACCCTTACAGGCAGTTTTATTAAATATCAATAGTTTAATTGCATGGACTTGCAATCTGCTGGGCTCACACACTTTGCAAACCAGAGGGATTAGTATTGGTTTCATGAAATGTGAAAGTAATTTCTGAATAGTATATCCAATTAGTCCCTATTTAAGAATACTTTTGTGTCAGGCCTGTACCTGTAAGGGTTGAGATAGAGGCTAGACAGAATAAATATTGCATAGAATGTTTTGCTACAGATATCCAAGATTCAAATCCGATTGTTCTAATGTGGATTTCAGTCCAGTTGGAGGATATAATAAACGACTGGACTAATCCTCTCCTCTGGTGGAAAATAAATGCAATTTCTTTTAAATGTTTGTAGGCTAATGCAAATCAACAACCGGTTTAGTTTTTCATAGATGTTTTTGTTTGTTTTATTCTTCACAATCTTGTCATCATACACAGATGTGAGCAGAATTGTTTAGTGTAGATAGAATGAATGTGTGTAAAAGCAACACAACACAAATGGATAACTACAAAGGATTGTATTTTTTGTGGAAAACACACAAGGGCTGATTCTTGGGAGGTAAATGGATCTTAACAGCTTTCAAAATGTTTGTTTAATGTCATTATTTATTATTTGGAGTTCTGCCAACTGTATTTTACACGCTTTCATTTTGGAGAGCCTCAAACACTAAAGCAGTGTCTAACGCACTACTTTGATTTTGAAAGGCTTTCAGCATTTTATGTGTCAAGGAATTATTGATTTTTATTGATTGATAAACTGATTGTAGCAGGGCAGACCAAGACATGTGTAACCTTACGTTTAAATGATACGATTTGAATAGTGTTAACACGTATAATAAAGTGATATTTTGTATGGTATGCAACTGAAAGGACCTTCTTTCTTCCTTCCCATGTGATGGAAATCTGATACTTTGTGTTTAGATGAGGCACTTAAACAAGAGATTGCAATCCCACCAGTTTTGTTTAAGGAGCGACCATTGTGGGAAATTCCTTATTGTTTGTTTTTGTAGAGAAATGCATATTTGTTTTTGTTAAAATCAGGAAATGTGTTGACTTTTGCTTGCCACAATATGTGCACAAAATAACAAACATTTTTTCTTAACAATGGCCTGCATTTTTTAAACTGATGTATATCTTATGTAAACCCCTCTTTTTTTGAACAGTAAGTGGTACATTCCTACTCCACGCTGCCCTCATGTTAATGGTGACATCATTCAAACCGTGACTGCCTGCCTCCTGGTTAAATTACACTGAAGGCTGGAGTAATGTGAAGGTGTGCTTGTTGGCTGCAGAAAGGAAGGAAGGCTAGCAGAGAGCATCTGTGTAGTGGGTGTGCCGTCCAGTCATTCACTTCCTTTGAAATCCAGATCTGCTGCTTGAAGAAATCTGGAGACTAGTGGAGTAGAGGGCAGGCAATCAAAGAAACAGCATGCTGCTTATCTGTGCCTGATGCTTTATGCCAACAACCTATGCTGTTGGGACGAGCTAGCTCTCCGTCTTTTAAGAAGCTTCTTGCTAGTTTGCTACAGGAACAGCGAACCAGCCTTTCCATAAGGCTGATTGCTGGCTGATTTTACAGGAGAATTATTTTCCTCATTTTTAAATGACATTTCACCTGAACCTTTTGTTATCCAATGGAAATACAGAGGGCATCCAGCATGTCAGGACCATTATCTGTCAGCTTTCCTGTTCAGCTGCCGTACAATTATAATCAGCTGGAAGGTAGATTCAAACAACTTCAAGGTAAGTGTGCTTGCTGTGAGGAATCTTCTGAATTTTACTAGCAGGTGTAGTAAGGATGTCAATAATCTTTACAGCCGATTGTACTTTATCTCAAAGGCAAAGCGTTTTTCCTAAGCATCTGCCACCTGGTGTAAACATGAAGGAACCCTGATGGGTTATATGTTCTAAAACAAAAACAAGTAACTTCTAGTATTGGAATGATCAGCTAAAGATATTAAACCTCACTCGATTTGGCCTTAAGGGCGATAACGGGACGTTTTGTTAGCTGAGCTGCTGAGAACAATAGAAGAGGAGGGAGTGGTTTTAGTTGATCTAATGTGGAATTCCTAAATTTTGCTTTCCCATTTAATCTTGCAGGCGCTCGCCGCTCATCTCTCGGCTTCAGATTGAAAAGGCTCCCTTGTTCTTTAGCAACCCTTTGAAATATTTAGCTGCCACATAAATTATAAACAGGAGAAGAATGATGACTGAAGCAGTGATAATTGTGTTCCTCGCCTTGTACTCCTTTGAGCTTGAAATGGCTGTAAGAACGATTCCTTTCCCCCCCCTTTTTTTTGAATTTTGATTTATCTCTTTCTACTGAGGAAAAGATTGAACAATGTTTTAGCGACTAACTGTTCATTGTTTTGCGTGATCCGGAACACTAATGTTTTATTAGCTTCAGGAAAATAGCTTTTTATTCAAAATGTAAGCAACCGAATGGGGCATTGTGTATCTAATTCAGCTGAACATCATCTAATGTTCTCAAATGTTTCCCTCTGGATTGTGAGATTATCATTTACAAAATAGGTCAGTTCCAGGTATTTTCAGTAATCTCCAGTAAGGGGATAGTTCTCAGTGGGAAGTTCTGTACCTTGATGTTGGAGATGAAAGATTGCTTAAGGTTCATTTGACTTATCTCTATCAAGGCCAAAAATCTACAGCCAGACTGAAGAAAGGTCTTGACCCGAAACGTCTAGAGATGCTGCCTGTCCCGCTGATTTACTCCAATATTTTGTGTCCATCTTCAGTTTAAACCAGCATCTGCAGTTCCTTCATTCACAACACCTACAGCATGTTGAGGGGAGTGGCTGCAGATTTTGTCCGACTTAAAACTAAGTTCTCCAATAGTCTACATGAAGTCATAACAAGGTTTTTTTTTCTAAAAGGTGGTACTAATATGGTCCAAGTTAATAACTTTTATTCTTTCAGCTTTTAAATTTGACCTAAATTTCTGCTTCCGATAGCATTTGGCAATATTGACCTGCTGACATCATTCAGGAGGGACATTTGTTCAAACGCTGCTCTGTACCAAGACCAATATGAATTGCTTCAGAAGATTGTTTCCGAAAGTTTTTCAATAACGGCTTAAATTATATAATCTACTTGTGCAACCATTGCTGTTACTAACATGATAGGAAGTGTCACCAACAGTAAAATGTATTTGAAACGGTTAGGATACGTCTTACGTAAGGTCGCACACTGAGTAAAGCCATAAAATATAGAATTCAATACAGGTGAATATTTGGGGTATGGAAGGAATATATATATATTCTGATATACTGATGAAAGTTCATCTATATATATATATATATATATATATATATGAACTTTCATCAGGAGAAGGAGGAGCTTTAATTATCAGATTATATTCTTGATGCATTTGTTGGTTCAAGGTCTTTTATTGTCATGTGTACCAATTAAGGTACAGTCTTATTAAAATAAGATACAGCCATACTAAAAAAAAGCAACGAAACACACAACTACATAAAAGTTAACATAAACATCCATCACAGTGGATTCCACATTCCTCACCATGATGGAAGGCTATAAAGTCCAATTTTCTTCCCTCTTCTCCCGCAGTCGGGCGGTCGAAGCTCCTGCGGTTGGAGCTCCTGAAGGTGGTCCCTAAGCAGGTACTGCAAGCTCCACGATGTTAAAGTCCGCAGGCTCCCGCGATTGGAGCTCTGAGGTCAATCCCCGACAGGGATAGCGAGCGCCAGGATGGTAAGTCCCGCAGGCTCCCGTGGTTGGAGCTCCCGAAGTCTGTCTCCAACAGAGGCTGCCAGCTCCTCGATGTTAGGCCGCAGTGTGGATGGAGATACAATACGGAAAAAAATTGCATCTCTGTTGAGCTTAGAGATTTTAAAAAGTTTCCCCCAAACCCCCCACCCCCCACATAAAACAAGCTAAAAAACACTAAACCATATATTTAGTGCATACTATAAAACAACAAAGAAGAAAGGGACGAGACAGACTGTTGGCGAAGTAACTATGCAATGGTGGGTTCAGGGAAATCCAGTAAATATTCATGAATTATAGTTCCAATCATAGGTTTATGTTGGCAGACCAGAGATTCTGGTGCACAAGACATGAAACCTATGAGGCAAATAATAATAGTGCAGAGCAGGGACCTTAAGGAAAGGAAGTAAGTTACAGATAATAATTGTAAATATATAGATGGATAGATAGATAGATTGGAGAAGTGAGCCCAAGATGTAATTGAGTAAAGAGCATTAAAGATGAAAGATGCAAGTCAGTTAAGCAGGCGTGGTGGAACAAAATAAAAGCCTTGGGCTGTTCAATTTAAAACTATAAGCCACAATAAAAGTTCTGTCAAACCTTCTTTTTTTTGCCATGCTTTATTTTTGCTCCCTGTGTCCCGGAGGACATGCTTGCACTTGATAGGATGCAGGGAAGGCCAGTGAGTAAGATCCCCACATTAGTAGATCATGGAGCTTGGCATCAACCTTGAGTTTGGATTCATGAGAGATGTATTTGTTAACGGGAGACTGATTAAGGTATATGAAAGCAACCATATTTGTGTTGGGGAGAATCCAGCTTGAAATTCAGAAGCTTTATTTTGCTTAAGCGCCTGTCCCACTTTCTTGACCTTTTTTACTTGTGGACATTTTTCATCGTGCTAGAAAAACGCCCCGACCTACTTGATGCCAAGAGTACCTACGACTAGCATCACGGCCTGCTACGACCTACCTACGACCTCGTGCCAACCATGCTGCGAGTACGAGTCCAGGGCAAACTCGGCAGAGGTCGTGAATTAGGTCGTGAAAGTGGGACAGGCCCTTAATGAATTTATTGATCTGTAAAATGGTTGCAACTAATAATGAAGGCTTTGAATTATTTGAGAAGATGTTGATACATTTTTAAGAAACGGCAACATCTGTTTGCTCTGTGTTCACAGCTTTTTTTGATTGCCATTGATGCATTATGGAGTTTTTTTAATGTAACTAGGAATTGTAGATGAAGATTCAGTGATCTAGGGACAAATGTAGAAAAAGTTACAAAGCCTGAGAGGCTTTATTTATCCTGAATTAATAATTAATCAAGATAGATTTAAAAATAATATGTCGTCATTGGACTAAACCATTGATAGAAAAAAAATTATGTGCAGCTAGATTTTATGAATTAGTACGTAGAGGATGAAATAATATAAATGATCAAAGTATTGTTCAGGCTGGAGTTTTGGAAGTATGACCAAGATGAAGGTATTACTAAAATGAGATGAGGAATGGATATTTCAATTATCTTAAAAGTAAATTTTTACATCGATGCCAATACATTTCTGAGACCTGATGAGAATTGAGAGGAGGTTTTAATAATGTAAGTTGTTTTACTTTCACATTTGAAGTTAGTTGCTACCTGGAATGCATGAAGGCAAAGTTTAGATTTCTTTTCCTACGGACTTGTCGGGGCATAAAATTCCGAACCACCATAAGTCATGCGAGTAGAATGTGTGATCGTCTTTGAAAGGGAAGTAGACTAGGATATCTTAAAAAATAATAACATGGATGAACAAAACTGTGGGAATATCAATGCATATCTTGAATAAAGAGTTCTGTTGGAGTGCACTAAATGACATTTTCAGCACTGCAGTAATTTTGTTTTTAATGACCCAACCCAGTGCTATCAGAGACAGACGTACTCCCTTTGTACAGAAGATAGACACAAAATGCTGGAGAAACTCAGCTGGATAGGCAGCATCCCTGGATGGAAGGAATGGGTGATGTTTTGGGTCGAGACCCTTCTTCAGACTGAGAGTCAGGGGCGAGGGAGACACAGAGACAAGGAAGTGTAAGGTGTGAAAACGAGACGGATGCAGTTCCAGGAGAATGTAGAATAGATAATTGTTAGCTGGAAGAAGGTGACAACGAAGCATACATAGATAACATTTAATCAGGGGAACAATCTGATTGGTCGGAGAACTAGGCAGTGGGTGGTTTGGAAAGATAGGGAAAGCAAGGGTTACTTGAAGTTAAAGAAGCCAATATTCATACTGCTGGGGTGTAAGCTGCCCAAGCGAAATATGAGGTGCTGTTCATCCAATTTGCGCTGGGCCTCAGTGGAGGAGGGCCAGGAGAGAAAGGTCAGTATGGGCTTAAAGTGTTTAGCAACCGGGAGATCAGGTAGGTTTAGGCGGACTAAGCGGAGGTGTTTAACAAAACCGTTTGCTGAACCTGCGCTTGGTACAGCGATTACAGTAGATGAGGTTGGAGGAGGTGTACAGTCTGTTTCCATCTCTCTATGTTCTTAGTTTATGTTTACACATTCTCAACAGCTGGCATGATCTCACGCATGTACACTACCCTGACGTGACTGCAAGGAACAAATTGTATACTTCACACCTAAGGCATGCGAAAGTGCACAATCAAAGAGTTCCTTTTGCTTTTAGTTACTGGTGAGATAAAGTAATTTGCACATCTCTCACTGGCATTAAGATATTGGATGAGTGATGACAAGAACACTGGAAGAACACCTTTTCACTGTGCCGTGGGACCTTTCATGTCCATATGTGGTAGATAGGAGACTGCAAATCCTAGAATCTGGAACAAAAAACAAGTGTTTGAGGAACTCAGCAGGTCAAGCAACAATTATGGAGGGTAATGTTTGAGGATGTTTTGGGTCAGGACCCTTCTGCAGACCGATGGACTTCTCCCTGTTCCCTCAGTCAGAAGAATGGTCCCGATGCAAAACATAGTCTGTCCATTACCCTGCACAAATGCTGCCCAGCGTGCTGAGTTCCCTTGGCAGTCTGTTATTGTGATAGACAAGACTCCACTGTGATGTCTTATCTTTCAAACAATAAATCTGACAAAGCAAGATTTCTCAATGGTACACCAAGGTGTCAGACTAGATTATGTGCCCAAACCTTGCAGTAGTCTGAAGAAGGGTCTCGATCTGAAATGTCACCCATTCCTTCTCTCCAGAGATGCTGCCTGTCCCGCTGAGTTACTCCAGCACTTTGTGTCTATCTTTGATTTAAACCAGCATCTGCAGTTCCTTCCTACACACTAGATAATGTCTTTTGCCTCAATATACAAAGAATGTTTCCCCAACATGATTGTTGGAAAACTGCTGTGAGCCTATATGGTGTCAAGGTTAGATAAGGTTGCAACTGGATTCAACGTCACAACAGAAAACCGAGAGCAAAAAAAAGTTTGGAAGAACTTTAACCTAGAAAATGATTTTTTTCATCCAGAATAAATGCAAAAATTAAGCAGGATTCAATACTGTACAAATTTCATCATAAATATTTTACACATCTATGCATCCATGTAGACTGCAGGATTTGAAATGTGTTTCGAATAATTAATAATCCTTGAGCTACTAGGATACAAATGTTAAACTGTTTGTGAAACTAAATTATATTTGTAGATTGGACATCTTGTTTGGTTGAGTTTACTATGCATTTTAAGTAGTAGGGTTTGGTGCTATGTAAACATAGTATGTTATTTTGCAGGAACTGGCTATCAGGTCTGCTGGTGTGTTTCTGCCTTGATCACATACTCTTTCTTCATTCTCTCCCTATAGACTTTGACATTCCTCTTATGAAGTTGATTAATCACCACTTAAACCAGAGTTAGTGAATGCATGAGATGGAGAAGTCAACATCTGGTCACTCTGAAAGGATATTTTAATGCATGCTTCTTAAATAGTCTAAATGAATTACATGAGTAAATGGTACAGCTACACAAATTATTACCATTCATCAGTCTGGGCATGAAATGCACTGGGAGTCATCCATGTAGCAGAAAAATCTCAACTGTGAAGATAATTTGCTGTTAACAGTCTACAAACAAATGAGGCCAGCTGTTAATTTGAAGCTTTTTTTAAGTTTTAAAATCTTTCACTCATCACTAATCAGCAGACATCTGATTAAAAACACACGACTTGCTGTAACTTTAAACTTCAAGATATATATTCAAAAATATATTGTTTTTGGGTTAAATGTTTGTCACTCTCCAATTAGCTCATTTATAGTATATCAAGATGATAGATGGGTTATTCCTTGCAGTAATCATAAATGAATTGCTGTGCATTCTTTATCCACAACAATGGATGTTGAAGAATAATTCTTGAAATACAAACATCTATTTATACTGTCGGAAAGGAAATATGTATCTGTTGTTGGTTTGATTCAGCTCTGCATTTGAACTGAGGGGTTGGTATTATGTGGCTGAACTTTGTTGATGTATAGTTTCTGTCTACTTTGGATAAGTTTGTTTTTAGCTGGTTACGTTTTTGTAGGTTCCTTATCTACATCTACCTACAATTTTTGGGAGGGATGTGCATGCTTCCAGGAAGTCCATATCTATTTGGCCGTGAGAAAATGACCCACCACCAAAATTAAGTGCAATCTTTAAGTAGATACGGTAATGTTACGATATATGACATTGTGATCTCATTTTGGAAATTTGCGTTTCCAAATTTGGAAATCAGACGTTTTACTGATTGACATGATAGGAAGACATCTCAGCAAATTAGGAAGGAAACTGAAGGTAGATCTTGGAAATGATGGGCTACTGTATTGAAATCTCCAGTAGTTTCTAATTAGTGTGAAAACAATTTCCAGTCAACAATGCAATATCAAACTGACTGCTTAGTCTAAACACAAAATTCTGGAGGAAATCAGCAGGTCAGCTAACATCTGTGAAGGAAATGGACAGTCAAGGTTTCGGGTCAGGACCTTTCTTCAGACTGGTAGTTGTAGAGTGGAGAAAGCTGGAAAAGAGAGGTGGGGCGGGACAAAGCCTGGCACAAGGAAGAGAGGAGGGAGACAATGTTTGTACCACTGGGTTGTAAGCTACCCAAGCACAATAAGAGGTGCTGTTTCCATCGGGTGGCGCCATCGAGTGTGACAGCCTCGCCAGCAGTTGTCCGTCTTTTCACCCTTTGTTATTTTTAGTGTGTCTAAAAGTATGTATTAAAGGTTTATTAGTCTTTTTTATGTGGGGGTGGAGGGGGAAACCGCTTCCCAGTCACTTACCTGGACGGAGATGCATCTTTTCTCTGAGTCGTATCTTCGCCCCCCCCCCCCCCCCCCCCCCCCCCCCCCGCGGCCTACCAACTGGATTGGCACGACCTTTCCTGCCGGAAACTGGCCAGACCGGCGCAGAACTGAATTCCATCATGGAGCGGGACGATGCCTTGCCGGGGATTGCCTGTGTTGAATCTCCGCCCAGCTCGGAAGCTGCGGTCTCCAGTAAGAGGTGGCTGATTCGGAAGCTCCAAGCCGCTGAGTGTGTTCTTCCGTTCCGACGCCGGAGCCCCAATCATCCCGGTGAGAGGGCCTGGACATCGGGCCGTGACTGCGGAGGGCTCAAAGGCCCCGGCTACGGGTGAACAAAGAGGAAGCTGACTGAACTTTCTTGCCTTGCCTCACAGTGGGAAACATTGATTCTGTCCGCTGTGTGGGATGTTCTTGTTAAATTCTATCGTGTATTGTGTTTTTTATTCGTATGGCTGTATGGTAACTCAAATCTCACTGTACCAATTGGTGCATGTGACAATAAATGTAACTTGAACTTGTTCCTTCAGATCCCATGTAGCCTCACTATGGCAATGGAGGAGCCAAGCACAGAGTGGTTGGGATGGGAAGAGGTGTAAAAACAGTTAGCAATTGGGAGATGCAGCAGACCTTGATGGTTGCCGAATCTATGCTTGATCTCGTCGATATAAAGGAGGCCACATACGGATCACTGATTGCAGTAGATGAGGTTTGGAAGGATGAATATGAGTCTCTGACTCACCTGGAAGGGTTGCTGTGGTCCTTGGATGGACGTGAAGAGAGAGATGTTGCATCTCGTGCGGTTGCAGAGAAAACTACTTGGGAAGGGGTGGGTAAAGGTGAGTAAACCAAGGATTTGTAAAGGGAGCGGTCTCAGAAACCAACTCAATTTATCTGTCCACTTGCTCCGCAGATGTTGCCTGACCCTCTGAGTTCCTACAGTTCTTTGTGTTTTCTGTAGAATCCAACATCTGCAATTGCTCATACCTTAATTTGATTGTTTAGTCCATCAGGCTATGTTGTATTATGTTTCAAGCTTTCTGTTGCATGTATAATTCAATAATGGTTCGATGCACGTTTAGTATTTTCTGCAAATTTCAAACTTTTAGCTTATCAAGAGTAAACATATATTTGTCACGCAGGTTTGAAGATCCAGTCCTTGTGGTTAAACAAGATAATGGGTATTTTCTCCACATACACTCCACAAACAACATCTACTGGAGAAAGTATTTGTTGGATTTGCACTAAAGCAACTCAGAATATAATTTTTTTTTCAGGCTGCTTCTAAAATGCATATGAAAATGCAAACTTAATGAGGTCAGTTAGAAAGTCTTGGCAGCTCTGCACCTTGGGTGCTTAATTGGTCTGTCATGTGAAATCTTCAAATTCAGGCATGTAGAACAAAGAACAGAAGAGTACCGAAGCTGGAGCAACAGCATCTCTGGAGAAAAGGAATAGGCGATGTTTCGGGTCGAGACCCTTCTTCAGACTGAGAGTTGGGAAAGGAAAACGAGAGATATAGACATTAATATAGATATAGAAACAAAGAATGAATGAAAGATATGTTAAAAAAATAACAATGATAAAGGGAACAGGCCATTGTTAGCTGCGTGTTAGGTGAGAACGAGAAAACAAGTACAGATACTCCCCAATGTACGATGCTTTGACTTATGATATCTCGACTTTGTGATGGTGCAAACGCTCGGCAGTGAGCTGCACGTCACTTCCTATCACGTGATCACATTGTATTAAATGTGTTTTCGACTTCGATACTTTTGATTTACAATGGGTTTATCAGAAAGTAACCCCATTGTGGGTCGAGGCGCAGCTTTTTTTCAAACTTTTTTGTACTCCAACTTTTTTTTGTCTATCTTTGGTTTAAACCAGCACCTGCAGTTCCTTCCAACACATAGAAAAGTACAGCACAGGAATAAGCCATTTAGCCCACAATGTCTGATACAAAGATAAACTAATCTTAGCTGCCTGCAAATGATCCGTATCCCTCATTCCTTGAATATCCATATGCCGATCTAAAAACCTCTTAAAAGCCACTTTCATATCTGCATCCAGCACCCCCCTGGCAGTACATTCCACGTACCCACCAACCAGTTAAAAAAAAACTTGTCCCACAGATCTCCTTTAAGCATTGCCCCTCTCATCTTAAAGCTATGCCCTCTAATCTTTCACGAAGGTTTGACTGTCTTTCCCATCTGTTCCTCTTATATGCTTCTATCAGGTCTCCCCTCCATCTCTGGCATTCCAGAGAATAAGCATGTTGAGGAATCACCTTGGGCTGGCTGTTGAATGGACCAAAATGGAATCATATTGTTCCCTTCCCATGAGATTGCAAAGTCGGAGGGGTATTGTGAGCAATGTTTTTATTTTCATGCTTGCGATCTACATATTAGTGAGAAATTATTCCTTGCAAATTTCTGATCACCTTTATTGAGTTGGATCTTGCTGGGGAATTGCTACAATTTCTTCACATATATGCTGCCAAGTTCAGAATTTCCAAGTAAATTCTGAAATACTAAACTTGGTAGGTGAGCAGCTTGATATTCATATATCTGACTGAAGGGTCGCGACCCGAAATGTCACCCATCCTTTTTCTCCAGAGATGCTGCCTGACCCGCTGAGTTACTTCAGTGCTTTATGTCCATCATAGGGATTTAGTGCTATTGCAAGCATTTGGGTCTGTACTGATGCTGAGCTTGGAACATGACAGTATCAAGTTGAGTTGGTCACAATATTTTTCCACTATAATTTCACCATTTGTCCTGATTTTGTGATCATTGTGGGAAGACTGAGAAATGGACCATTCCAGTAATATTAATTTATGGAACCAGTTTTTAGATGATACTCAATTGTTAGCACTTGCCCGGTAGATCAATGTTACCACTGTAAACTACGACTTATGGTTGATTCTCCAGATCTACTGAGGATGATTTTATGAGAGTTACAGGGTCAATTATCTGCAAAATATCATCTTGCAAATCGTTATTCATATCTACATTGGTTTGTAAACTTAACAATTTTATTTTATACTTGGCTGAGCTTTTGTCCCTGCGACTTATTGACTTCGACATATTGTTCGTGTTCCTGGCCATGCCCATTTGACATTGAAATCTCCATCCATCTGTCTGTCGTGATCAAACTTGACTCTCATAATACTATGTTCGCCTCCCTTCATATCCGTGTAATTTGGGCTTTGCCAAACCACTGTTGCCTGTACCTTTCCTTCCCAAAGTCTCATTGTCCATTGTACATGTGTCCACTAACCCATGGACGTTCCTAATCCAGTCATGCTGCGATTTTCAAAATTATGTACATGAAAAGATTTTTATTCATATTGTTATGATCTTTATTGTTGATTTGTCACTGTCAATACTCATCAATAAATTGAAAAGAGACATTCCCCCAAATTAGGAGTCAATAACTGTTGGGGGGAGTGAAAGATTGCTTGGGGGACATCACATGATTGAAACCAATTATAACAAAACTCCAATTATACAATTTGGGATTTATGTGATATACCAGACTACCCTATTTTCTAAACTATTGCATATCATTTCTATAAATATTTCAGCATCACAACTTTGCAAAGTCTGGTAATTTTTCAGGCAAACTAAGTAAGTTATAAGGGAGCATTAACTTACCTAGGGCCACATTGAGTGGAATGGGAACGCAGCAAGCATTCATCATTGATACAAAAGTGAGCCCACGTTCAATAATGAAGATGGACATAAAAAGCTGGAGTAACTCAGTGGGTCAGACAGCATCTCTGGAGAAAAGGAATAGGTGACGTTTTGGGTGGAGACCTTTCTTCAGATTCAATAATGAAGACTCCAATAATGAAGGATTATTGTTAGAGCTTTCTGTTGGAGCTAATGCTATTTGTAACTAAAAACTTGCCAATATGCTTAGTAGTTCTAGTTCTAACTACTTAACTAACTAAGGCAACACTGCTTCCAAACACATCATTGGTAAACTGTCTGTTATTTCTCCAGCTACTAAATTGGGTACCCAACATATAAGAATTCTTGGATCAGAATGAAATGAATCCCAGACCCATAAATGAGCTTGAGTAATCAATGGTTAGCATTGTCCTATAATACTGTGTACTTGAATAACCAAAGTATCGAACTACTTAATACGCAGCAACAGATGAACTTGATTCCAAGTTTCCATTATCTATTTCCAGGTATGGTTTTCAGTTTGGTTAATATTTAATAGGATCAGGACTGAAGGAGAAGCCATTTCTAAACCCTGTAATAAGGGTTATATACAGGCATGAACATAGTTAATATGAGTGGATAGGTAATTTTAAATATTTGTTGGTGAAATAGCAATGGCAAATATGTCATAACTGACAATACACATTACATTAAACAATAAGAATTCTACTTTGGGAATTTTAAGTGGCTATAGAAACAGTGAATGCTTTTGTAGGGGTCTTTCAAATGTGTTCATATCTTTAAGGCCCTACAAGAGTGTTTTATTGTCATATGTCCCAGATAGAACAATTAAATTCATACTTGCAGCAGCACAACAGAATATGCAAACTGTTCTGTAAACCATGATATTTACATTATTGCTATACGTTGATGTAAGGCAATAGCTGAGACATTAATTGGACAATTTAGGTTGTTGTTATAGCCATCTGGTGAGCTGGAGTGGTCCATGCGTCTCAGGTTGGTCTTGGACATTGCAAGATGTATACCCTTATAACTACTTGTTTTGTCAACTAGTGTCTTCTACTGTCTTTGGCTGCCTCTGATCAGAGATATTCAATAACACTTATTTAAAATAAGCACGAATACAAGAGTATTCATTAAACTAAGGGGACAAAAATGAACTAGTTTGCTCAATTTTTAATTGCAGGTCGGTGACCCCATTCAACCAAGGTTGAGTTAATACCGATGAGCTGGATTTGGTGTAACCAGCCTATCAGCATAGCATTGTGAGCCTCCCTGACTTGGTGCTCAATTCAGGAGTGAAGTGGGAGGTTAGATCTGCTGGCACTTTGCATCCAGCAGTGGTCTGCACAAGAATCATAGTCATACAGCACAGAACCAGGGCCTTGACCCAAATCGTCCAAGATGCCCATCTATACTAGCCCCGGTTAAGCTATACTGTCCATGATAATGCCCAACTGTCTTATAAACATTATTATACCTTGGAACTACTTCCACTGGCAGTCCCATATACATGCCACCCTCTGTGTTAAAAGTTGCCCTTTGGGTTCTTATTAAATATTTCCCCACTCATTTTAAAGCTATGCCTCTTGTTCTTTATTCCACACTGCCAAAAATACTGCATTCACCCAGTCTATTCCCCTCATGATTTTATGCACTTATATAACATCCTCCCTCAGTCTCCAAGGAATAAAGTTCCAGGCTGCACAACCTCTCCCTAAAACTCAGTCCTTCGAATCCTGGCAACGACCTTGTAAATCTTTTCTTCACTTTTTCCATCTTAACAGCATCTTTACTTTAGCAAGGTTACCAAAACTGAACATAATGCTTCATGTGCAGCCTCGCCAACATCTTGAACCATAGCCACATGACGTCACAATTTCTAAACTCCTGCCCTTGGAATGCACTGCACGGCAGCTAAAAGGCCTAATAATTCTCTGAAACCAATTGGTAAGTAACTCCTAAAGAAGTTTCCATAATGTTTGACCTTATTAACCACTATTAGGGTTTTGCTCCATAAGTATTTTCTATATATTTCTTGTTTGCAAATCTCAAATGTATCCTTGATTCTTCCAAGTCTGATCTGCAGCAACCTCACACCTCTTCCCTGTTATAAACTTAAGGGCCTGTCTCAATATACGAGTTTACCCAAGAGCTCTCCCGAGTTAAAAAAAAAAATCAAACTCGTAAGTATGTAGCGGGTACGTCGGAGTTCAGGACGTCTCTTAGCAGCTTGTAACGGTAACGGCAGTTACTCTGGAAACGTGGTAAACTCGTGAAGTTTTTTCAACATGTTGAAAAACGTCCACGAGAGCCCCGAGTACCTACGAGTGGTTATTACCGTAATTCTCCGAGTTCGAATCAGGGGAAACGCGGGTGAACTCTTGAATTACCTCGTACAGTGGGACAGGCCCTTTAAAGTATTTAGTTTGTGCATTTTGGAAGTGCTTTGATGCTCTATCTAGTCGGATGTTGTGGGGACATATGTACGACACATGCAGTGTGCCAGCAATAGAGGTAATAAAAGTTTAGGTACGTGAATTAGAACCGAATAATTAGCAAAACCAAGGAACTGATTGTGGACTTTGGAAGGAGTAGGATGGGGAACCACAGTCCTGTTTTTATCAACGGGTTGATGGTTGAAAGGGTCAAGAGCTTCAAATTCCTGGGCGTGCACATCTGTGAAGATCTTTCCTGGTCCAAGAACACAGATGCAATTATTAAGAAAGCTCATCAGCGCCTCTACTTCCAGAGAAGATTACGGAGAGTTGGTCTGTCAAGGAGGACTCTCTCTAACTTCTACAGGTGTACAGTAGAGAGCTTGCTGACTGGTTGCATCGTGGCTTGGTTCGGCAACTTGAGCGCCCTGGAGAGGCAAAGACTACAAAAAGTAGTAAACACTGCCCAGTCCATCATCGGCTCTGACCTTCCTTCCATCGAGGGGATTTATCACAGTCGCTGCCTCAAAGGCTGGCAGCATTATCAAGGACCCACACAACCCTGGCCACACACTCATCTCCCTGCTACCTTCGGGTAGAAGGTACAGGAGCCTGAAGACTGCAACAACCCGGTTTAGGAATAGCTACTTCCCCACAGCCATCAGGCTATTAAACCTGGCTCGGAACTCTAAATATTAATATCCCTCCATCTGTTGTTTGCACTTTATTCATTTATTAATTCATGGGTGTATTTATGTATAGAATTGTAGTCAATGCCTTCTATGTTCTGTTGTGCTATGCAAAGAAAGATTTTAATTGTCCTGTCAGGGACACATAACAATAAACTCTTTTGACTTTTTGACTTTGCTTATTACTAGATGTTGATGAGCTGCCCTCTGTCAAGTGGAGAGTTGGTGGTAAATGGTGGAAAGGCTTTAGGTTGATGGGAGCTGAGTCACTAGCCTCAGGATATTCAGCCCTGCGACTGCTGTCCTAGCCAATGTATTCATGTTGTTGGTCCACTTGAGTTTCGGATCAAAGGTCTAATGGAATATGTACTGTATCTAGTCATTAATGAATACCATGAAACACAGTTCTTATTGTTACTAAATTACCAAATGCTTTAAGAATACCGGGGAGAATTTCTGCAAATTGGGTTTCTGTGACCTGAGGAACCTCCATGCCACATGACACTCCGTAAACGTCAGTTGCCATCACTTTGCTGATAATTGAGAGTCGATATTAATGAAGATGGAAAACCTGGTAAAATTCAGGAGGTTAGAGAGCATCTGTCGAAAGAGAAACAATGAGCATTTCAGGTCAAAGACCCTTCTTCAAAACCACAGGAACTTCACCACCATTCTGATGAAGGGTCTGATGAGCTTTCTCTATTCCACAGATGTTGCTTGATTTACTAAGTATTTTCTCCACAAGCATTTTCTATTTTTATTATGTTTTTGCACCCTTGGCAATTTAAAACTTGTTATCGAGACTGGACTGTTTGAGCCATGAATATCTAGATTTGATATGCTCTAGTGGTTCCATGAAGTTAGATGCCATTATTGTAACTATGAAAAAGCAGTTAGATCTGAAGTGCAGCTCTTCAGATTTACACCTGGAAGGTAGTTCGTTTCAAAGCTTTCGCTGCATCCACTTCATGGAGCCATTCTTTATTAGCGAGTAACATGAGTGAAATTGCTGAAGTTTGGCTTCAGGTGGGGATCTCAGGAGAAGCAGAGATAGATTATTTACCAGACACATTTGACAATGGCAATGTGAGTATTTCAGCCTTACCTTTAGCACTCACATGCTACCATTGCTGAGGTCAAATTGATTTGTTGCAGCCTTCTCCTATCAGCTATTTATTTGTCCACACTTTTCATGGTAAGATGCAAAGTTGGTAGAATTCAGACCAGTGATAAATCAATTAGCAGACCTACAGTATCATGCTGATCGATGGGCGCCGCAAGAGATCCTTCTTCCCTGTGGCTTTCAAACTTTACAACTCCTCCTCCTTCTTTCTTGGGGTAGACGTAGACCGACTCCCTTCTCTCCCAAGCCTCTCCACTCGTAGCTTTAATTTCATGTTTTGTATATTTTGTGATTCTATGACTTGACAGATCAATTTCCCTCCTGGGATAAGTAAACTTGTATCGTATCATCTCTTGAGAACGTGGATAGATGACATTTCGGGTTGGGACCCTTCTTAATATAGCATGGAAGCAAGACCTCCCGTTCATGTGTCCCAACATGTGTTCATGTTGACCAAGATACCCCATCTATACTGGTCCCACCTTCCCACTATTGGCTCATATCCCTTTGAACCATTCCTATCCATGTACCTAGCCTTCATTTGATAATCTGCAGAAATTCATGTGAAAGATGAAAGGGATCATTATTTGACTGATTGTTGCATTTAAAACATGTTCATAGTTGTGCTTTAAAAAGTGCTGTAAGCTATCAATACAGAACTGGAACATGGACTTGGTTTCAGCAGTTTTGCTAGGGTAATAAAACCTGAACAAGCTCTTCTGTGCTGCAAGTTTATCTGGTTCTGTGAAAATGTTCTTTATTATCAGAACCTGTTGTGACTGCCTTTAAACCAGGTTGCTCCATAGTTTTAAAGAACTCAAGTAAATAAAATACACTTAAATAAATATTCTTTTTGGCTTTTCAAGAAAAAAAAACTTGCTTGTTGGGAGAGTGGGCAAAAATCTTGTTGGGAGAGTGGTAAAAAATGTAACAGATGGATTACAGCATAGCAAAGTATGGAGCCATGTATTTTGGTAGTAGGAATAAAGATGTAGACCATTTCTAAATGGGGAGAGAATTCAGAAATAGGATTCAGAAGTGCAAAGGGACTTTGGAATGCAGGATTCTCCAAAAGTTAATTTACAAGTCAAATTGATAGTAATGAAGGCAAATGCAATGCTAGCATTTATTTTCAGGGGACTAGAATATAAAAACAGGAATGTAGTGCTGCGACTTTATAAGACATTGGTCAGACCGCATTTGGAGTATTTTGAGCAGTTTTGGGCACCATATCTAAGGAAGGTTTTACTGGCATTGGAGAGGGTCCAGACGAGGTTGATGAGAATGATCCTAGGAACGATTGGGTTAACACATGGTGAGCATAGCCTCAGAATTTAAGAATGCTCCTTTGGAAAGGAGATGAGCTGGAATTAATTTAATCAGAGGGTGGTGAATCTGTGAAATTCATTGTCAAGTCAATGGACACGTTTTAAGGCTGAAATTGACAGATTCTTGATTATTAAGGATGTCAGGGGTTAATGGGAAAAGGCAGGAGAATAGGGTTGAGAGGGAATGATAGACCAGCCATGATTGAATGGGGGAGTAGACTTGATAGGTTGATTCGCCTAAGTTTGTTCTGATAACTAATATAATGAACTATGAACTTGCATTTAGATCAGAGCATTCATTTGGTTACTTCCACAGTGCTTAATGGTCTCTGAGGCAGAAGAAATAAAGTGGCAAGCAATATGTCACAGACAACAATTAAATAAATGTTTAGATGCTCTGGTTTTAGACATAGATTAAGTATGGGCTAACTATATTTTCAGTTATGAGGTGTGTTCCTAAACATTTCTAGGTTTTTGGTCATCTCCTTCTTTGTCTGAGGTTATATTTTTGTTTGAATCTGCTTTAGTAGATCTTTTTTTGCATTGATATTGGTAACATGAATTGAATTTTAAATTGTAACTTTGATCACCAAATATGATTATGATATCCTATATATTGGAATATTTTTTGTTTCAAATGGCAGCACAGACACATGAAGATTAATTAGAAGAATTTGTGATCAAGTATGAATTGGTACCAAACAGTGCATCGGTGTTGTCGGATAATTAGCTGAGTGAAAAATTGTTTAACTGCATAAAGCTGATGATGAGTAATTAGCAAGTAGTGAAGTAATTGCTAGAAGCACAGAAAGACAATGTGCTGGAGTAACTCAATGGGGTCAGGCAGTGTACCCCAGTACTTTGTCTTATTTTGTAGCTCCAGTACTTTGCATCTTTTTTGTAAACCAGCATCTGCGATTCCTACTAATAGATATAAGTCAACGTTTGTTCACTAGAGTACCATAAGTGTAAGAAACTCAGATGATGGAATTCTGGAATGTGCATTTGCTCCTTCATTTTATTTGGGCAGGCAGCAGTGTACACAAGATGAGGGACGAAAAGGTATTGATATTTAGTTTGAAGATACTTGAAGAGACAAGGCTAACAAACTATCCCATGCTTATTAACATGATATGAGGGAGGTTATAATGTAAATTAAAATTATGTCTCCAGCCAAAATCCAAATTTGCAGTGACAAAAAATAAAATACATAAGTGCTCAATTCAAAGTGAGCTTAGTACAAAAGCATCAGCATCACATTTTATTATAACCCATGGGATCACATCTATAGCTGTAAACAACTGAAGATACAACCATGAAGCTTTTTTTATTGGTTCATGTACAAAACCCCCAATAAACAAAATGTAACTGTGCACTTTTGATGAAACATCAATGCAACCTTTTCCATTTTGCTACTTTTAAAAATAGACTTTTGTTCTGTTTATCTCCAGAGAAGGAAGGCTGTAAAGCGGAAATAGATATTAT